>JABUQX010004539.1:5000-22500 GCA_015478945.1 Trachelipus rathkii
CTTCCTGCTGCGCTGCACGGAACACGGAAGTTAATATATATATATATATATATATTATATATATATATATAATATATATATATATATAATATATATATATATATATATATAATATATATATATATATATATATATATATATATATATATATATATATATATATATATATATATATATACTTTTTGAAATAGCTTCTCGCACCTGACCACCCTATCATGGAAAAGGCCACACCGCGCTCAGATATTCCGAAAATGCAACCGGTCTCTTCCAGAGATCTTCCAGGGATGTTTTGTTCCATAATGTTCTGTGTTGAGAGTTATTTAAACAGGAGAGAAGGAAGTGGGATGTGTTCTCCGGAACCTGGTTACAGTTTTGACAGATGTTTGTGGAGGTTTGGGTAAGAATGAATCTAAGTTTGTAGTATTGTAATTTAGTGTGGTGACCGCATCATAGCCATGACAAGGATGATGATTAAAATCTGGTGCTTTTTTTAGTGGGTGTTTGTTTAGAATGTTGTTTGATGGTATGCGTCTTAGGTGTTTTCTGTTAGTGCTGTGTTGATTTGTTTGGTATATGTCGTGTTGTTTGGTGGTGGTCGTGGTGGAATGTTATTCAGAATTTGCTTGTAATATAGAACTGGTGAAGAAGGTGGTTGTTTCTATCTGTGGTGGGAAGAATTAAAGAGTGAAATGTGGCATGGGTGTTGAGGTGTTTGGTTGTTTGGGTTTTGGAAAAGAATTGTGTGCCTCTCATGTTTTATCATATATATATATATATATAGCCAACTATATATATATAATACGCCAACAACAGCAGCAACGCCAGCTAGCCATGTATATATAGCCATTAACATATATAGTAACATATATATGCTGCTGTATGGTATGTAACAGCTCCAGCAGCCCATATGCTGTAACTTTCAATATGTAGCCAGCCCATATATATGTAATATATATATAAATATAGGGGACATAATATATGTATATATATATATATATATATATATATATATATATATATATAACTTATCTATATATATATATATATATATATATATATAACTGTATATATTAGGGATGCACCGGATCTCCGGCTCCGACTCCCACCCTGAAGGGTGAAGTTCCAGACCACTAGTCTCCGGCTTTCTCCGGCCGGAGACCTATTTAAAAGGTAGTTTTGAAAATAAAAAATTACTGAAAGAAATAATGAGACATTTAATGAAATAAATTTATTTTGAAGAACTGATTCATACAAAAAGTTTAAAAAAATTATTTTAATATTTTTTTTGTTGTAGTGATAATATTAAGTCAAACTAATAACTAATATTATAACACCTCCTCCTTGATTAGGGCTCTGCCCGTGAGTGATGGTGTTTATCTCTGTAAAAAAAAAATATATATAATAATAATAATAATAATAATAATAATAATAATAATAATAATAATAATAATAATAATAATAATAATAATAATAATAATAATAATAGTAATAATAATAATAATAATAATAATAATAATAATAATAATAATAATAATAATAATAATAATAATAATAATAATAATAATAATAATAATAATAATAATAATAATAATAAAATAATAATAATAATAATAATAATAATAATAATAATAATAATAATAATAATAATAATAATAATAATAATAATAATAATAATAATAATAATAATAATAATAATAATAATAATAAGAAAAAACTTCAGAGGATGAATCGGAATCGGTGTGCTACGGCGCGGTGCGGTGTAATGCGGTGCGGTGCGGTGCGGGATTTTATGCGGGTATAATATATATAATTTAATTTATGTTTTTTTTTAATTTAATTTATTTAATTTATTTAATTTATTTATTTAATTTATTTAATTTATTTTTATTTAAATAAAAATAAAAATATAAAATAAATTAAAATCACCGAAATAAGAAAAGAACCGATCCGTTATCAGTAAAAGCACTTAGTGTTATCTCGAAACACGTGTTCTTATCAGTTATCACTGATAAGGACACTCAGCGCTCCGTGACCTTGGTAGCCTCTCAACTCCTCCCAATACTATATATATATATATATATATATATATATATATATATATATATATATATATATATATATATATATATATATATATATATATAATATATATTAATATATTCTACTTTCTGTATATATATACTATATATATATATATATATATAAATACTCTATATATCTGTAGCAGGTTTTTCTTTTTTCTTTTCTGGAAGATGATAAGCTCCTTGAAACATGCTTATATAGGTTTAAATCCTTGAAATTGAAGGAAAAGACGAGCATAATTGAAAATGATGCCTGGTGTGCATTCCGTAATGTGGTTCCAGAATTTTTAAGAAATTGTAAAGATCCAAATTATAAAACAACTGATAAAAATTCTCATTTATTGTTATAAAAAAATGGGGTGCCGTGTGTCATTAAAGATGCTTTATTTACACTCGCATTTGGACTTTCTGAGAGAGAATATAGGGGATGTAAGTGAAGAACATTGTGAAAGATTTCACCAGGATATTCAGTCAATGGAAAGGCAATTCCAGGAACGTTGTGATAGTGCCATGATGGGCGATTATATGTGGTTTTTGATAAGAGAAATCAAATAGACTCACAAGTATGCTTTTGGCATATTAAAGCATTGACTTATATTTTGGGGATATTAGAATGTATCTTATCAAGTAAAAAGTCTTTTTTAAATTTCTGTTCGTTAATATAAACCTTCAAATAAAAAATTGTAATAGGTACCTACAGTGTAAGCTCATTAACAAACCTTAAAAATGACAAAATTTAAATACTGCAATAACTCTATAAGTATCGATGATAGAAACAAATGAAGGTCATTTCTGTATTCAGCGTCAAAACATATATAAGATTCAATAAAAAAAATAGAAAGAAATTTTTTGTGTTACAAAAATTACCATGCCATGTGTTACCATCAATTTTAGTGTTACATGATGATGAAAAAAAAACCTCTTACCGTCTCCTTTATAATTATAAAGGGGGCGGTAGTAGGGGTTTTCTTTTCGACTTGCGTCGTATTGTCCTACAACTTTTTGTTTCCAGTGTATGCGACGCACCTCACCCACAATCTGGAGAAAAGTTGATGCTGCTGCTGCTGCTGCTGCTGCTGCTGCTAGTATATATATATATATATATATATATATATATATATATATATATATATATATATATATATATATATATATATATATATATATATATATATATGCTGCCTATATATATATATATGCTCTGCTCCTGCTGCTGCTATATGCCCTAATATATATATTGTTACCGAACACAATAAACCAGTTTGAGCCACCGTACACGCGGAAGGTCAATATAGCTCATCTGTCTTCAATAAGGGTCCAGAAATAAGACAACAGGTTCTATTAGCAGTATATTTACAAACACAAATATAAATAATAATAATGGTCAATATGTATTCCCAGTCAGTACCCAAAATCCTACCCTGACTAGCCAATATAATCCCCAAGATAGTAAATTTAATAAATTAAATAATAAATAATAATCTCCACAAAATATAAATCAATGAAGTCAATTAAAGTATAAATAATCCCCGCAAAATGTCAATCAATGAAATCAATTACAGAATATATAAACCCACAAAATATCAATCCAGTAATAATAAATATACAGTAGGTCATACAATAGACAACCCATTCCATGGGACCAACTGTGTGGCAATATAACCTGACTCACTGTCTTCAAACCTGGTAACACCGTGTACTTGTGAGTTAAATTAAAATGTTTACTCCAATGGTTCACACAAACCCATCACAACTTGGTCAATCTCGTAAAATTTAAATAAATAATGGAACCTATAGTCTATGGAAACAAATTAACACTTGCACTTCCCTTTTGGTTCCAGTGAAGGTGGGGAGTACACTCAAGTACCCTCCCAATCCAGTGAAGATGGGGAGTACCACTCAGGCACCCTCCCAATCCATTGAAGGTGGGGAGTACACTCAAGTACCCTCCCAATCCAGTGAAGGTGGGAAGTACCACTCAGGCACCCTCCCGATCCAGTAAAGGCAAGGACTACACTCAAGTACCCTCTCAATCCAGTGAAAGCAACCTCAGAATTCAAAACCTGGTTTTTCCAGATCCGTGTATGCTGGGATATCCTTGAAAGCGAAATCAGGTTTCTGGAATTCGTTCAGGTTGGGGGCAATGGTACACGTAAACATTTGGGAAAATCTTTCCAGGTTGGGCTACGTTACCGGTAAACCGTTATACAAATTCTTCCAGGTTGGGCAACATTACAGGTGAACACTTGTGAAAATCTTTCCACTTTGGGCAACGTTACAGGTAAACACTTGTGAAAACCTTTCCAAGTTGGGCAACGTTACCGGTGAACACTTGTGAAAATCGTTCCAGGTTGAGCAACGTTACAGGTGACTAAAAGTCTGGATAGTCCCGGTATTCAGTCCCGGTATCCATTCCCAGTTTTCAGTCCTGGTATTCGGTCCCAGTATTCAGTCCCTTGAAAATTGAAAACCCATCGTCAGGTATATTTACAATATTCAAAACACATGTGCAATAATAATATTAATAATAATAATAATAATAATAATAATAATAATAATAATAATAATAATAATAATAATAATAATAATAATAAATAATAAATAATAATAATAATAATAATAATATTAATAATAATAATAATAATAATAATAATAATAATAATAATAATAATAATAATAATAATAATAATAATAATAATAATAATAATAATAATAATAATAATAATAATAATAGTAATAATAATAATAATAATAATAATAATAATAATAATAATAATAATAATAATAATAATAATAATATAAAAATAATAATAATAATAATAATAATAATAATAATAATAATAATAATAATAATAATAATAATAATAATAATAATAATAATAATAATAATACTGTTATTAATTAAAACCCTAACCTAATATATACACACTTTTGCTTGATCGATCTCTTACATTCACGCACTATCATCCTAACATACAGGTAAAATAATAATAATAATAATAATAATAATAATAATAATAATAATAATAATAATAATAATAATAATAATAATAATAACAATAATAATAATAATAATAATAATAATAATAATAATAATAATAATAATAATAATAATAATAATAATAATAATAATAATAAAATAATAATAATAATAATAATAATAATAATAATAATAATAATAATAATAATAATATTAATAATAATAAACTTTCCACGCCTTGTCCATACACTACTCTTTCTCGCACAATTTAACCCTAGCACTCGTAATTTTACCTCTACTCCAGATCTCAACTCCACCTTAACCTTACTTTCCATTTCTCCTTAAACCTGGTAATCCGATCCCGGGTTACCAGTGACAACTGTCCACAAAATACCCTGATAACACTCTACTAACAGTCTCTTATTAAAATAACCTGGTATAAACCGGGTGGTAACTTGATCACGAAAAATAGCATCGTAATGCTTCAATAATAATTTCTTAACTCAAACCTCGTGAAAATCTCTCAAAATCTAACTTGAAATATGCTATCACTTGCCTATTCACATATTCCATCTTTATTTTTATATCTAATTTCAACATCACTTCCTGCTTTTTTAATACACACTACGCAAAGATTAGCACGTGTTAAATAATTAAAAACTATATTACCAATAGTTTTTTCTTACTACTGCATTAATAACTAGCAAAAATGCAAACTTCCCTACTTTTAGTTTTAGCCTTTAGTGATAGTTTGCCTGAAGTTTGGAATTCAGACGACCTCAAATATGGTTTCTATGAAACCTTACTTCAATTAGTTTATGCAAACTTTAAACCTTGAATCACTAGAACTTTATTTCCTTGTAAACACTTATAACAATTTCCCCTTAAAAGTATCACACACCAGTTTCCGTGACTTTCTAAACGTACTTTCGTTTTCCTTGACAATAACAAAATGAGCATTTTCCTTGAGATGCTTCCGCGCACGCAATTCCTAAGTTACTTGGTTTATTTAATATCAGTCCACTATAATATATATATATATATATATATATATATATATATATATATATATATATATATATATATATATATTTATATATATATATGTGGTGGGTGATATATAATATATATATATATATATATATACTATATATAATAACAAAATTATAACCATATATATATATATTATGTTCCTTATAGGTCTATTCTGTTTTACGACTGCGTCAGTTTTGATTTTTTTAAATATATTGCTACTATATGATTCTAACAATGAATTTCAGTGGTAACGGACAAGATTCAAAAGTTCGAAATATTTTATATAATTTTTTAAAAATCACATTTATGTTAAACATTTTTTCAAAAATGAAATATCTCGAAAAGTACGACGCTTACAGAAAAACCAATTACATATTTGGAATCAGCGTATAAAGCTTATTACAAAAATATGAAAAAAATATTATATATATTAGGGAGCTCGAGCCGACGAGGGACAGAGAGGGGGACGTTTTCTATACCCCGTAGGGAGGGGTGGAAGAGACCCCGCGACACCCCCAAATTACTATCAAAAAAGCGGGGTTCCGGAAACCCTCCCCGGAGAGTCCTAACCTGTCGTTCCCCGGAAGGCCGAGACCCCCTCCTGTCATCTTTGTGGTTTACCCTTGGATATTCTTTAGTTTGAAAAACACCCAAAAAAAAAACAAAATATTACTAAAAAATTATTTTTTTAAAAATTATTTAAAATATTTTGAACTTTTGAAGCATGTCCGTTACCACTTAAATTCATTGTTAGTATCATATACTAGCACTATGTTAAAAAAAAAAAAAAAAAAAAGAAAAAAGATTAAAACTGACGGAGTCGTAAAAGCTGAAAAGGGATACACCTGTTTTTGAATCCTTAATGGATTTACCACTGAAATTATTGGTAGGATCATATACTAAATATATTAGAAAAACAAAAAAAAATTCAAAGTGACAGAGACGTAAAATAGATAAGGTCCTATATACCTTATATATATATATATATATATATATATATAGCAACCAACCTTGTATAGCCAATATGTATAGCCTTAGCTGTATAACCAACTTAACTTATATATATATATTGATATCTTCTTCAATATATATATATATATAATAATATCCACAGCCTTATATATATATAAATATATAATAGCCTTATATATATATATATAGTAACAACTGTATATAATAATATATATATATATATATGTATATATATATATATATCTTATATATATACATGTATTTGCTAACCTGTATATATACATATGTATAGCCTTATGCATATGTAACTGTATAACTATATGCTGTAACAATATATATATGCCTTGGATAATAATAACATGTATATATATACTCCAACAGCAAATATATATGTATGTAACCTTAATATATGAAATATATGCCCAACAACATACCTTGTATATATATATGTAGCAATAACCATAACAACATATATGTATGTATATGTAATAATAACCAATAACACATATAATATATATCCAACTGCTGCTCTTGTATAGCCAATATGTATATATATATATATATCTTATATATATATATATATAGCTAACCTTTCAGGGTAATAAGTAAGTGGTGAAACTTTAACCCAATAGACATAGAGCACAAAACTTTCTAAGATATGCAAAGGATTTGTCGCCCAAAAAAGTTTTACTGAAGATATTTTACCTACAACAGTATGGCTAATGAAAAGACTCTTTACGATAGTTCCGTGTTCACTTCTGTAAGCAAAAATTTACCTTTAAAAATAATCCCAATCTTTATTCATATGGAAATAATTTTCATCCTTTTAAACATAATGAAATGGTATTGAAGTTTAAGTTCAAAATATATTTAATATTTTCATTTCTTTTTCTTATTATTATAATTTAATTAAAATTTTCATTGGTAAAAGGTTGACTGTGGATCAAAAACGTTTTGTTCAATTCTTCCTATCTTAAGGAAAATAAAAGTTATATATATATATATATATATATATATATATATATATATATATATATATATATATATATATATATATATATATATATATATATATATATATATATATATATATATATATATACTCTCTCTTTAAAAAAATATTATATATAAATATTATATATATATATATATCTATACATATATATATATATATATATATATATATACATGTATATATATATATATATATATATATATATATATACTATGCTTCCGCCAACTCTTACTTATAAATATATATATAAACTATATATATATATATATATATATATATAGGCACTTTCCCTTTAAAAGGATGTTACATAAAAATGTTACATATCGAAATATCGCTGAACCCTAATCGTCTAACCATACACTGTGACGTGTTAACTTAAACTCCAATAGAAGAAGAGAAAAAGTTGCCACATGTTGCTTTTTATATCATGTTAATTTTTATATGTTAATTTTGTTTTCATTTTTTTTTATTTATTTTATTAAGGGGCTCGAGCCGACGGTGGGACAGAGGGGGGGACGAAGTCCCCCCCGTCGTCCCCCGCTGAGGCCGAGAGACCCTGACTCTTTGACATCTTGGCGATTTAATCTTGGGTATTCCTTTACTTTAAAAAAATCAAAAAAACTTATTGGCAACCTTGTCGCTCTATATTGCCTTGAAATAATCGAAAAAAAATCGATTACATCGCTCGTTCGATATATATCGGTTAACATCCTTTTAAAGCGAAAGTTCCTATATATATATATATATATATATATATATATATATATAAGTAACATAATAATGTATATATAACATATGTCGCCTTATATATTTATATATATATACACATAAATATATATTTACTATATATATATATATATAACTATATATATATATATGCTATATATATAATATACTTATTTATATCTATATATATATATATATATATATTAAAAGAATATATATATATATATATATATATATATATATATATATATATATATATATATATACATATATATATATATATATATATATATATATAAATATATATATATAATATAAATATTTATATATATATATATATACTCTTTATATATATATATATATATATATATATATATATATATATATATACTAACTATAAAATATATATATATAAAAATATGCTATGCACAAATATATATATATATATATATATGCTATATATATCTTTCTTTCTGCTTGTAGCAACAACATGTAGCCAACCTTATATATGTATAACAATATATATATAGCCTTATGTCTGTAGCTATAGCAATGGCAGCAATATATAACTTAATATATGTAGCATGTATATATATAATAGCAACATATAACATAGCCAACCAGCAGCATGTATATATATGTGAAGCTTTTTATACCTTATAACTATATAGAAAATTTCTATAGATGGGGATGTGTATGACCTGATGTGCGTAATAATATAACCTTATATATATGCATATACTCTTTCTCCTTGCTGCTCTGCTGCTGCTGCCTCCTGCCATATATATATATATAATCTATAACAACTCCCAGGGGGTTTTCGCCCTGTCAGTTGAACCAGCGTCTTCTTCTTGCCCGAAACTCTTAACCTTAGAGCACTCTAGAAAACCATTTCTCGGCGTAATGGTTTCCGATGCCAGTCCTCTGGTTAATACACTCTCAGGTAGGGTTTTGGCCCTTTCAGTAGAACTAGCATCTTCTTCCATTAGGCCTCAAAACTCGTTCTCCCAGAGTTCTCCAGATGATTGTGCTTCTAGGCGCATAAGAATCCAACGCTGGTCCAAGAGTAATATAAGCAGAAGGAAAGGACCGGGTTGCTAGCCCTGTCGCCCTATAACCATGCAAAGAAATTCTTCATACGTTCTGACCGCGACGAAACATCCAATCTTCTTTGAACACAAATCATTTCCACGGACTTTTCACTAATTCTATCCTATATCCAAATTTATAAATCCAAGCCATATTTAATTTTCATTATTATCAAAAACAACAGATTAAAAAATTTTCTAGCTTCTCAAATCATCATCTATTTTATTAACGGGAAGACATAAATATAAAAATTTTGTTGCTCCTTTTTTTGAAATGTTTATAAAATATTAATTTTGTTTTAGTGCATTAATAATTTTGATTTTAATTTCGAAATGTTGAAATAATTTGAAATATTTAACACAGTAGAAAGTTATTTACTGAAAATTTGATTAAATTTTACTCCTCCATTCAATCTTTCTTCTAATCGCGGGCTTAAACTATTTTGAGCTTTAAGAATAGCTCTTCCAATCTCTTTTCTGGTTCTTCTCATTTCTTCTTCCCCAGCTGTTTCCAGTGCGTCCGACTTCAACGACGGTCAGAACGTATATATATATATATATATATATAGACCCTTTTGTATAGCATCGCTGCTGCTCTATAACCAATATATATAACTTATATATAACCTTAACCCTTTATGCTTATATATATAATAACACCTCACCTCCCACCGCCACCGCTGCTGCTGCTGCTGCTGCTGCTGCTATATATATGACGCACTTTTGGAACCCGAGAGGCGAGCGAAATGTTGGCGGAATGCGGATCACTCTAGCACCTGCCATTGTATTATCTATATTAGAGAGATAGAGAACAAAAGTCACGTCGCAGAGATTGAGGGTCAAGGGAATTTGAAAATACGGTACAGATTATTAATCTTATTGCCTTAACCTCAACCCTATACAATAGAATGGCCGAACCCGCAGTACTCCGTACAAGATCGGATAAGACCTTTATATAATAGTAGTATCTGTTTGGAAGAAAAAAATTCACGGTAGCTGAACAAAACCCCTAGTTTATTCGAACCCATCTTAGCCACCGTTGTGATGTGAGGGGTGCAAAAGAGCTTATTGTTTATGTTCAGACCAAGAATGCTTGTTGTCGACAGGTGAAACGGGAGAGCCGTCGAAGAGTATAGGATAGTTGGGAGGTATTTTTAAGAAGGAGATGTGAAGAAGTTGAATTTTTGAAGAGTTGAATTTCACAAGAACTTGGTGACCCTACTGGGAAATCCCATCCAGACTGGCAAGAGTAGGATCAGAAAGTTGAAGTAGAGAAGCAATTCTAGAAGCAAAAGAGGGACCAGATTTGAAATGAGTGGAAGAAGGGAGAGTTGAGTTATCGGCATAAGAATGAATAGGGTTAGATGTGCAGCTGAGAAGATCGTTAATGAAAAGTAAGAACAAAGTTGGAATAACACAATTAACAGGAAATGAAGAAGAGGTCACTCCATCAACAAGTGCCGATATGGAGCGATCTGAGAGAAAACTACACATAAGTAAGCAAAGAGAAGGAGGGAACCAAAAGAAGGGAGCCTAGAGAGCAGTGACGCATGCCATGCCCAGTCAAAGGCTTTCGATATGTCAAACGCCACCACGCACGACTCCGTACATTTCCTAAGGGCAGAAGACAATAGATCAATGAGATGGGAAATTATGTCACCAGTTGACCTCGAACACCGACAATCATACTGGTGATCTGAAAGAATGGAATGAGATTCCAGATGATCCATGAAATGAGACATGAGAAAAGTTTCAAAGATTATAGACAGAATACAGGTGAGAACTATAGCCTTATAGTTGGAAGGATCAGGGCCGCTACCTTTCATCGGAATCGGTTGAACAAATTCGCGCTTCCAAAGTTCCAATATTGAGGGAAAGTGTTAGAATTAAGGCATAGAGAGTGACTCCGAACGACGACAGGCATCAGCTCGGAAGCTCACCCCTTCAAAACAAAGATAGACCTTAGAATATCACGCACCCGATCATGAGTAATCGCAGGAGGAGGAGTTATGGGACACCTGAGAGGAGGAGTAGGAGGATGGTTGCCAGAATCGTCCAGGGTGGATTAGATGAAAAAAGGACGAATATTAGCTACACATCTGTCAGAGCAAATACGAGGAGAAAAGGCAGATTTACAGAAGTAATTTGAGATGTTTTTGGGAATGGGTCAGAAATTTTTATCAGAAAGAGATCCTAAGAGGTCAGCGCACTTCCTCTTAGTGCAAGCTAGCTTAACATGACGAATAATATCCCTGCAATGATTGCAAGCTGAAGGAAAACTAGCATGTGTTATGGGAAAAGAGAAGAAGAACTTTTCCATTTCCGATAGGCATTGTCTCTTTCATAAAGGGCGCGAGAGCGAGTGCCATCGAACCACGGATTTTGATGAGAAAAAGATTCAGTAGAAGATGGAATGAACCTGCCATTCCCTTGGAGATCACGGCCCCAACATTTTCAGAGGTCATCGTAGCGTTATCAGAGTCACAGCGGGATTCATATCAAGGATAGGTAGCAAAGAAGCAACGTAATGCCCCCAATTACTCAGATTAAAATGCCAGAAAGTAAGTTTATAGCATGGTGGAGCTGCTGTAAAGAAAGTGTTACAATTAATTAAGTGTTTCAAGATTGTTGTCAAAGTTAAATAGAAGGAAAAGTTGTGTATTTGCAGTGAGAAGAAGTGGTGAAGCATAGGTCAAGAGCGTTCAAGAATTGACTAGGACGATCCGTTATGTGTGTAGGTTCCTTAATCAAGTGTTTCGCATCGTTGAGATTACTGAATGTTTTAGCCTCCTTACCTCCTGTATCAGTATAAGAAGAGCCCAACCATTCAGTGTGGTCTACATTGAAGTCCATAAGTAGATAATCTCAGCATTTGGGTGATAAGAAGTAACAGTCTAGTGAGAAATAGTTAGATATTTTAAAGGGGCCGGAAAATCTGCTCTATTAGGAGAGCAGTAGCAGAAACACAAGATAATAGTAGTAATTGGAAGAAAGATCTAAAGCCATAAAATATCAAAGATAAGAGATTCAAAAAACGTGTTATTGGAGTGTTAATGTTAAGATAGACACGACTCCACCATTTAGTCGCAAATCGTGAAAAAAGTTATTGTTAGAGATATTAAGTTTATCAGAGAAAGATTCTCGGGATAGTTGGGTCTTAGACAGAAATAAGAGGTTAGGATGAGAGTTAGAGAGGTGATACTCCACAGATTCGAAGTTAGCGACTAGGTTAGAGACGTTGGCGATGCCAATAGAGAACCCCCGTATTCGGCCACTCCAACGTCCACTCAGTCAGGTAATTCGTATAAATCCTTACAAAACCCCACAAATCCTCTGACAGACACAAAGAAGAAAACTACTAGGACCTACATTAAAACTTTAAAAATAAATATGCGCTATCTCGTTCAGAAAAATAGAAATTAAATGCTAAACAGTACGTGCAGTAAATAAGTTAAGCCTAAAAAGTTTAAAAGACAAATACTTAAAACTTAGTACAGTAAAGCAAATATGTTAAACTTAAAGGTTAAAAACAATTGACACTAAAAACTTATTTTAAAATTCTAGTAGGTTGAAACTTTACGTAACGTGTGCCTACTTTGCAAATGACAAATGTTAATCAATAAAACATTAAAATAATATCAAGGGTTAAAATAAGAAAAAACTTATCTATCTATCTATCTATCTATCTATCTATCTATCTATCTATCTATCTATCTATCTATCTATCTATCTATCTATTCTATTATCCTATCTATCTTCTTATCTTATCTAACAATTTAAAAACTTGAATGAATTCATATCTCGTTTTAATTTTAAAATGAAAATTAGAAGAAGGGTGACATTAAAAGAGCTAGGACAAGATTCTTAGGAACGTTTAACGTTTTATTAAGAAGATTTAGTTCGTTAAATGTAGATATATTGTTATATTTATTAAGATCTTATTGTATGCCTTTTTTACGGAGCAAATTTTTGGACTAATATGTCAAATAGTAGTCAAATATTCAAACAATTTGAAGTATGCTTTCATAATGCTTTAAAAAAAAATATGTAAAGTTTCTAATAGAATTAGTAATCATCTAATATGTAATTGCTTAGATATGTTAATGTTTAATCATTTTTTAAACTAACTTAAATTTATGCACTGTTTTTAGTTGCGATTAACAATTCAATGTTTTTTATTAGAAAGAAATACTTTATTTTTTAAAGTAAGTAGCATGGTGAAGATATCGAAAGATAGTTTATGAAAACATTGGAGTTATTAATTTATTTAATAATGACCTTGATGCTCTGAAATCAAGGATTAAATTTGTTCAAGCCAGAGAAGACACCCTAAGATGAAGCATGATTATTTTTGGATCTATTGTATATTACATTTTTTACTGTTTTGTTTGATAAAATTTTTTCCGTGCCCCCTTTTTAATTTTAATGTTATTTTACAATTTTAATACAATACATTTTCTAATAAAGATTCAAGACTATAATAATATATAAATAATTTATATATTCATATATATAAAATATTATATATAATATATATATATATAATATATTATATATATAGATATATATATTATATATATATATATATATATATATAAATATAATATATATATATAATATATATATATATATGTATATATATACTATATATAATATATATATATATATTATTATATATATATATATATATATATATATATATATATTAGGCCTTTCCCTTTAAAAGGATGTTATATAAAAATGTTACATATCGAAATATCGCTGAACCCTAACGTCTAACCATACACTGTGACGTGTTAACTTAGGCTCAAAAAGAAGAGAAAAAGTTTGGCCCAATTTGCTTTTTAATCATGTAATTTTATACTGATAATTTTGTTTTCATGTTTTTTTTATTATTTTAATTTAAGGGGCTCGAGGCCCGGGGGACGACGAGGGGGACGAAGTCCCCCCTCGTCCCCCGCTGAGGACGAGAGACCCTGACTCTTTGACATCTTGGCGATTTAATCTTGGGTATTCTTTTAGTTTAAAAAAATAAAAAAAACTTATTGGCAACCTTGTCGCTCTATATTGCCTTGAAATAATCGAAAAAAAATCGATTACATCGCTCGTCGATATATTCGTATCAATCCTAAAGCGAAAGTTCCTATATATATATATATAATATATATATATATATATATATATTATATATATATTTAATATTATATATATATATATATATATATATATAAAATATATATATATATATATATATATAATATATATATATATTAGTATATATTATATATATATATATATATATATATAATATATATATATGATGATATATATATAATATTATATATATGTATATATATAATACTATATAATAATAATATATATATATATATATATGGGTGAAACGGGAGGAACGGACCAATCTCCAGGAGTGGATTGTACACAGGATAATAATGTAAAAAAACTCGTATCTTCTTATCCGATTTCCATTTGTTTTTATTTTATAGCGTAATGACAATAATGTAATAGTAGAGCCGAGGGGCTTCACACCCGATTTTAATAAAAGTCACAGGATATACTCTTAAAAAAATAATCATGAAGAATAAAAAAACAAACGTGGCGGTTTCTTTTGGAAAAAAAGTTACAGCCTGTCAAAGTTGTTAAAACTCAAATTGACTTTTCAATTTTATATTTATTCGTATTTCAGCCCTCTAGTTAGGTTATGATATGATTTGTTAGGTACACACGGAGAAAATCTATTTATTCTTAACAAATTTATCATAACCTGAACTAGGATGGTCCTAGAACGAGCACGAGGCCCACTCATTTTTTTTATAGGAAAGCATATCGGAAATTTTTAAAATTTGAGGGGCTGTAACTTTTTCCTAAAGACTTAAATCATTTTTT
The DNA here is from genome assembly GCA_015478945.1 of Trachelipus rathkii. Taxonomy (NCBI): domain Eukaryota; kingdom Metazoa; phylum Arthropoda; class Malacostraca; order Isopoda; family Trachelipodidae; genus Trachelipus; species Trachelipus rathkii. The sequence continues at coordinate 20,802 of JABUQX010004539.1, forward strand.
TATGCTTCATTATTATTTTTCTAGAGTATATCCTGTGAATTTTTTTTTTAAATTGTTCTTTTTATAAGCAAATCCTATAGGAGTTTTAACAACTTTGAGAGGCAGCAACTTGTTTACCTAAAGAGATCGCCACGTTTGTTTGTTTTTTATTCTTCATTATTATTTTTTAGAGTATATCCTGTTAATTTTTTATAAAAATCGGGAGTGAAGAATAGGAAGCTTTTCTGAAAGTTAACGCGAAAGGTTAAGAAGAGAATAAGGGGAATCTGCAAAGAATAATGAATAGGGATGGTGCTTTTGTAGCTGATGAAATTAATGCGAGGAGAGTGTGGAAGGAGCACTTTGAAAAGCTGCACATCATTTGCAGTAATGAAGAGGTGATAGTGAATGTGTGTTGGTTTGATGGTGCAAGAAGGATTAGGTATTTTGGGGATGAAGTCATTAGTAAGAAGGAGGTAATGGGTATAGTGTGAAAGTTAAAGAATGGTAAATCTTCAGGTATAGATGAAGTTACTGGTAAAATGATAAAGATAGGAGGTAAGATGATGATTGAGTGGATTTGGTTGTTTTGTAAGAGAGCTTTTATGCAGAGTATACTTTCGAGGGATTGGATGAGAGCAGTAATGGCACCCTGATATAAGGGTAACTGAAGTAATTATAAGGGAATTAGTTTATTAAGTGCTGTAGGGAAGATATATGCTGGTATTTTGGTCGAAAGAGTGCATCGAGTTACTGAGGGATTGCTTGGTGAAGAACCAAGTGCGTTTACAATTGTTCGAGGATGTGTGGATCAAATCTTTACATTGAAACAAATTATTGAGAAAATGAGAGAGAAGAAGATTAAATTATATTTAAGTTTTATGGATTTGCAACAGGCGTGTGATAGGATTAATAGGGAAGCGGTTTGGCAGTTGTTAGTGATACATGTTTTTGGTGGTAGGTTTTTGAATAGAAGCAAAAGTTTGTATTGAGGTAGTGAAGCGTATGTAAAAGTAAATTGAGTTGAAAGTGATTGGATTTAGTATTAATAGCGGAGTGAGGCAGGAATGTGTTATGTCTCCTTTGTTATTCAATTTATATATGGATGTGGATATGACATAATAAAAGGTGATGTTGGCAGGGTAGGGTGTAAGAATGATATAGAGTAGAGGGTGCGCTACCTGTTACTTGCGAATCATATGGTTTTGTGTGGGGAATCTGAAAAAAGTTTGAGAAGGTTGGTAGAGGGATTTGGCAGAGTGTGTAGAAGGAGGGGTTTGAAAGTATCGTAGATAATAGTAAGGTTATGGTTGAGAGTGAGGACAGTTTTAGGTGTGAAGTTATGCTAGATGTGGAAAAAATGTACCAGGTGTATGAGTTTAAATATTTAGGATATATATGTTCTTTGAAAAGGGAATTGATGATGCCGAGTGTAGTGTGAAAGTTGTGAATGGTAGGAAAGTGGCTGATGCAATTAAACCCTTGGTGGATGCAAAGGGACAAAGTCTTGAGTGCGCTAGGTTACATGAGGGTATGTTGTTACCTGTGTTAATGTATGGTAGTGAAACTATTGTCTGGATTAAAAGATATAGATCTAAAGTGCAATGTGTTCAGATGGACAATCTTAAGGGCTTGTTAGTTGTGTGAAGAATTGAAAAAATGAGCAATGAACTCATCAGGGAGTTGTGTTGTGTAAAGAAAGGAGTAAGTGAAAGAGAAA
>JABUQX010004539.1:25000-27500 GCA_015478945.1 Trachelipus rathkii
AGGTGCGGGTTTTACATTGGCACAACATTGTCTTACTCATTTATATGAAGTTGGTCTGTAAATGTTCCTGTGCTTCCAATAACTTCAAAGATTATGTTCCCGTCAGAAGGTAATCTAGGTAGAACTGCACGTCCAGTGGAAATGGTCACTACGTAATGTTGAACTAGAAGAAAAAATAAAATAAAATGATACTTATGAACAAATCATGCTGCAATTTCATTAAATGAGTGTCATTATTAATAGAGAGAGTAAAGAGGGGAGAAATTGGAGAGTTGAACGATGTTATTCCTATACATGATTATAAAAGGTGTGTAAAAAAAAAAAAAAAAAAAAAAAAAAAAAAAAAAAAAAAAAACTAAAATTTTGCAGAACTTTTTTCATTTAGTTGATGATACTACTGTTTAAAAAATTTATATAATTTCTTAAATTATTAAAGCAACATAAATGAATATCAAATCTTAGATAAAACCTACCACAAAATGGCGATTCTGCAGCAGTATTTATGAAAAAGATCTTTTTTCCTGACTTATCAGGGTATTCACTTGCCCTTGGTCCCAAAAAGGCGCATTTTAAACTGTCATTACCACAAGTGGCGCATTCACCCTGAAATTGTTACCAAAATTGAAATTTATATTCAGATTCAAGTTATATATTATATATAATATATATAATATATATATATATATATATATATATAATATATATATATATATATAGTATATAATATATATATAATATATATATATATAATATATTATAAATATAGATAAGGCGAACACTGCCAAAAAACTCATACATGGGTGACTATAATAAATCATCGATATTCTCTAACTTTATTTTAAACGTTTTCTGATTATATATACCAATCATCCTCATAGACTAAGTAAATATTAAACTAAAAATTAAAAATTTAGATAAAGTATAACGATAAGCAATAACTATTTGAATATGAAATAAATAAATGAAAGATAAAAATAACGAAACAATAAATAAGCATAAGAAAAAAAATAATAAAAAAATAAAACAATAAATCGTGAATATAGATATTAATGATAGAATTAACAATTAAATATAATAAAATTATAGGTATAACTAAAAATAAAAAATGAGAGAGAGAACGGAAAAAAAAATTAAATAAATAAAAAAATAAATAATAAATAAATAAAATAAATCTTTACCATAATAATAATATAATAATAATAATAATAATAATAATAATAATAATAATAATCATAATAATAATATTATTAACAATAATAATAAATATAAAAATAATAATAATAATAAAATAATAAATATAATAATAATATTAATAATAATATAATAAATAAATAATAAAACAATAATAAATCAAAGATTATTAATATTAAAATTTTAAAAAAAATTTCATAATAAATAATAATGTAAGAGTGATACCATATTAATATATAATAATAATAATAATAATATACTAATAATAATATTCAAATAATATAATAATAATATAATAATAATAATAATAACGTAAAAATGACAACATTCACATATAATATAAATAGTAACACTGTTAACCCAACTAACATTTCCAAACACAAGCAAGAAGAAGCAAGACGTATACAGAAATCATAAAAGATTGAACTATGTAACGAGATAGTTGGTTATTACATCAAATCGTGTGTAGTTGGGCAGAGCTTGAAGTGATATTTAGAGGGGGACGGAGACTGTATAAATAAAGATTCTATGATGCGACCTTCTTTAATGTATTTAAAAGGTTTCAAGATTTAGAAGTTATTGTTTAGGATGGTATGATCGTTCTGGAACGCATGGTCCCGGATTGCTGATGTTTCCGGGTTGGTGTGTGGGAGTCCCGTTCTGAACGAGATACCCTTATGCTTTTCAATTCTGATCGTGAGTTGAAGGGAGGTATCCCCTATGTAGCAGGCGTGACAGTTTGCACACTGATATTTATAAACGACCATTAGCTCGAAGCAATTTGGAAATCTCGCGTCTTTAAGGTGGAAGAAAAGAACTTATGCTAAGGGATTAGGCCAATAAGTTTGAATTTATATGTGGGTAAGCAGAGTCAAGAATTTTCCCAAGATATATAGTAAGATCTGCGGTTTTGGGTCCTGGGTACTAACTTCTTCAGCTTCATTCCCCTACGCATCAAACTTAAGTAGTATTATGTTGATGATGCGGGCAGTACAAGATATGCTCAATTGGACCCGGTTTCCTCTCAGATAATGTGCTATCATACGAACTTCTTTGTCGGCATCTGTTTGCCCTACATGTTTTATAGATTCGAGTACCTATTTGGAAGACATCTTTCGTCCTAAAACTCTCACCTCTAAAGCCTAAACTCGACAATTTATCTCAAATCCCCTTTCTAGGTCCAAAACCACATCTTTACTAATCTCTTTAGGATATCATTGAATATTCATGACTGGGGTTTGGGTAGCAGTATTCGCTTTTCTTATCAAGATTCGATTTCCAAGAAATCAACCTATTTCTCATATATATA
>JABUQX010004539.1:32500-47765 GCA_015478945.1 Trachelipus rathkii
TTGCTAGAACTGTCTCTCTACTTTCCCCCATGATACAATACTGTTGACAACCAAGCTCCACCCTTCATTCTGTAACTATTCTTTTCATAAATATTTAGAAACTTGTAAATATTTTGCAAGTTTTCAACTTTCTTGTCAGACTTCCTTCGTTGTTCTTCATTTTTGGTTTTCAACTCTTTTATTTTAAGATATAGTATATTTTAACGAATGGCCAAACCCCCCGGCACCTCATAATTAAATCACACCGCCACGATACGATGCGTTGTGTGTGCAGCACTAACGCTCACCACACACACGCGCGACAGCACCGCACATTGGGTCGCAACCTAATATATATTATATATATATAATATATTATTTATATATCTATTATAATATATATATATATTATATATAATATATATATATATATATTAATTATTATTTATTATATAATTATAAATATAATATATATATATATAATATTATATATATAATATATATATATATATATATTATATTATATATTATAATATATATAATAAATATTATATATATATATTAACAATTACTTCAATTGGCTATTCTTGAAAACTGACGACATAATGATGCTTTTAGTATTGTTATTCAATGTCCAAATAGGTTGATTATTTTTGAAGACCAAAATAAAATAATATAAGAAAATTTTAACCAAGTTGTTTTATATTGTATTTTAAGTGATATTTTGCTTTAAATTAATTTCTAAAGTTGAGCAGCAGATTTACTACCTAGCACTAGATTATTTAGAGCAATGGAAAACAGTAATTGTGTTAGTCGTGGACGTTAATTCAACGTAAAATATATATATATATATATATATATATATATATATATATATATATATATATATATATATATATATCTATATATATTATTATATATATTATAATATATATATAAATATATAATTATTTATATATAAAAATATATATTTATTATATATTAAATAATATATATATATATATTATATATAATTATTAATATATATATTATTTATATATATATATATATATATATTTTATATATATATTATATATATATATATACTAAAATATTATTAATTATATATATATATATATATATATATATATATATTTATATATATATATATATATATTATATATATAATATGGCGTAGCTGATGTTTCTTACGAATGGGTCAGGAAATATATATATATATATATATATATATTATATTATATATATATATATATGTTATATATAATAAATAATTTATATTTTTATTTATTTGTCTATTATAATTATTTATTTATTTATTATTTTTTATATATATATATTATATTATATATTATATATAATATATATAATATATATATATATTATATTATATATATATAATAATTATATATATTTATATATATATATATTATATATATATATATACGGTATTATATATATATATTAATATATTATATATTTATTATATATTTATATTATATATATATATATATAAATAATTTATTATATTATATATATTATATATATAAATATTATATATATAAATTATATTTTTATTATAATATATATATTATATATAATATAATTATATATTATTTATAATATATATTAATATATATATTTATATATAATATATATTATATAATTAAGTTTAACCTATACGGTAAACTTTGTTTGCGTAACTTAATAATATTGTAAAACTTTGTATTATATATTTATAATATTTTTATATATAATATTTAATATATATATATATATATATATATATATATATATATATATATATATATATATATATATATAAATAAAATAATAAAAAAAAGAATGAAACATTTTGAAAGAAAAAAAAAAAAAAAAATATTTATGGCAACATCTAATGACGCACGGAGAGTACGACGAGCGGGAGGCTCGCCTCCCTTTATATCATTGCAAGTATAGGATATATTTTATTTCAGCTACGCCTATGTGCGTATGCAAGTTAACCAGGATGGGAGGCAAGCTAATCTCATTTTGGAAATTTATTTCAGATTTTAATATTTTATATGTTTCTTATATATTAACATTTTATATTATATTTTTATTTTTATTTGTCTTTCTTATTACTAGGTTGTTCTTAAAAATAGATAGGCAATGCTACCGCCTATCCTTAACGTCCGCCTGATATATATATATTATTATATATTAATATTATATATTTATATATATATATATATATATTTAATTATATATATATATTATTTATTTATAATATATATATATATATAAAATATATTAATATATATATATTAGTTATATATATATATAATATATATTGTATATCACAAATTATATATATAAATAATATTATATTATATATATTAAATTTATTATTTATTTTCATTTAAATTTTGATATCTAGAGTTATAGTTATATTTTTAGTGTAAATAATGCATGGCACACAGCTTATTTTCTGTGATAAGCGCATCTGACATGGTGTTGGAAAAATGAATAAATCGTGCTTCAATATAAATTTTGTCTAGAGTTATATGTTATATTTGTTCAGTTTATTTAATATTTACCTGCTTTATTATATAATATATATATATATATATTATATATATATTATATATATATATAATAACCATATATACTATACATACCTATATTATATATATATATTATTAATAGATATATATAATATATTTATATATATAGATTATATTCTATATATTCTATATATTTATATATAGTATATATATATATATATATATATAACACATTGACAAAAAAGAAGTGATAGTGAATGTGTGTGTGTTTGATGGTGCAAGAAGGAATAGATATTTTGAGGAGGAGGTCATTAGTAGGAGGAGGTATGGGTAAGTGAGAAGTGAATAAGAATGGTAAAATCTGCAGGTATAGATAAATTACTGGTGAAATAGAACGGAGGCGAGATGTGATTGATTGGATTTGGAAGTTGTGTATAAGCGTTTATAGAGGGTGTATTTCAGGGATGGGATTAGAGCGGTAATGTCTTTATAAGGTAAGGGAGAAACAGGGAACAGTAGAATTATAGGGGAATAAGTTATTGAGTGTAGGGAAGGTAAATGCTGGTATTTTGGTCGAAGAGTGGTCGATGACTGAAGGCTGATTGGGAGAAAGGTGCGTTTAGGTGTATGAGGGATATAAACCTTTATGAAGGTGTTGTGATATATGTGTTGGTGGTAGCTTCTGAATGGAATCAAAGTATATGTATGACGATAGTGAAACGTATGTAAGAATAATGGTGTCGAAATTGATTGGTTAATATTAATAGCGGAGTAAGGCTGGATGTGTCAGTCTCCTTGTTATTATTTGTATATGATGAAGTTTATGAAAGAATTAGAGATGGGTGTGGCAGGAAAGTTGAATGATGGAGAATGGAAGGAGTGGAGGTGCACTACTATTATATGCGTGATGATTGGTTTGTGGTGATACTGAAGAGAGTTTGAGAGATTGGTAGAGAGATAGGCAGGTGTGCAAGGGGAAGTTTTGAAGTAAAACGTAGTATAAAAGTAAGGTTAGTTGTGACTTGTGATGAGGACAGTCTCGTGTAAGTTTTGTTAGATGGTGAACCTGGACAAGTTTGAAGTTTAAATATCTAGATAATATGTGTTGGATGTAAAGGGAGGATGATGCAGATGTAGTAGGAAAGTTGTGAATGGGAGGAAGGTGGCTGGTGCAATAAATCGTTGGTGGATGTGAAAGGATAAGTCTTGAGTGCGCTAGGGTCTTACATGAGGGTAATTTGTTACTGTGTTATTGTATAGTAGAGACTATGGTCTGGAATAAGAGGTATAGACCAAGTTCAATGTGTTCAAGATTAGATCTTAGGGCGTGTTATTGTGAGAGAATGATAAATTGAGGAATGAACGAATTGGAGAGTTATAAATTATACAATTAGCTCAGCTATATATATATTATATTAATAAATATTATATAATATTATATAATATATTAATATATATTATATATATTATTATATATATATTATATATATATGTGGTTGTGTGTGTGTGTATGTGTGTTTGTGTGAACCACCAGAGATAGGGAAAAGGAAGTTAGTCCATATTAAAGAGAAAAATAGAGTTTGAAAGTTGTGTGTAACATTAAGAATAAGATAGAAGAAGAAATGCTCAGATTATACATAGTTAGAAAAGAAAGCATAGCTGTCAAGCATGGGTGATTAGATAGTTGGATAGACAAAGAGATGGAGGGGGAATGACCAGAGAGATTAGTAGATTTGTGTAGTTTTTCAATGACTTTATAGGGATTGGAGCCAGTCATTTGTATGGGAAAACTTGATGAGGATAACGTCTACCTAGACATACAAACAGTTCAAAGAGATGTTGCTTAATCAGTGAAGAACTTCCCACAGATATTGTAACGCGGTTGCACCATTCGAGCGCACTAACAAACACCCAAATAATGAGTCAAGCCAATACAGTCCCCAGTGCTAAGGTAACAATTCTAAAGGGACCCTCAGAAACACCTTTTTGACTCTTAGGCTAACTGTCTCTAGCCTTAGTGAGAGAAGAACGATGCATATCATTTACCAGGGAAAATCTCGAGAAAATGAAAACTGAGAATAATATTAAGGAAGATGGAGTTTAGGTCGTGTTTATCGAAGATGTTATTGTGTCGAAGATTATATCGAATTGAAACACGAGGGAGCTGAGTGTTTAGACATTTAAAATTTTTGTTTTCTCATGCTCGCTCAATTTGAAATTCGACAAAGTTGGGTTTGCAGATTGCCAGGGTCGAGGTCATCTCGCGTTCCTGTTTCGACACATTCTGCAGCATGTTTTACAGTACAATTAGCACGTGTAAAGTGAGGGTACAGGCGCATCCGCGCCTAAAAAATAGAGTAGGTGCGAAAGGCACAATTTTAAGGTTGTTAAAGAAAGATAAAATGCAAGTTGATAATAGAAGAAGCCTTTCAGATGAAACCTATTAGAAGAAACCTAATAGAAGAAACCTTATTTATAAACTATCGTTGATACACATTTTATAAGGATTATAAGATAGGTGTGTATATCCCATCGTTAAGCAATACAAATTTACTTGCTACGGAAACCTCCAAACTTTTTATATCCACAATGGCTGCCAAAGAAAACGTCATTTCAAGAAGCTGGATAACTTATTGTTCTACATGGCGACAATTATCTTTCCCTTCTCACAGTTATCACTATCCTTGAAATTGGGAGATCTGCTCTCCCATCTGACGGGGTGGAGTCGAGTATCTCCAGTTTCTTCCTACGGTAGACGGGAACTGTTTTGATATGAATGTTATTTAATTGCAAAGAGTAGAGAAAAAACTTTTGTTATGAATCTCTTGATTAATTCACTTTATTAGCTTCATTAAAGAAGAGTAACACTCTCTCTCTCTCTCAAACCTTTGTTCACATACTACAGTTCCTTTGTTTGTCTTAGATCGAGAAGTATCAAGGAAACATGATTTTCAAAAAGCCATCAGCATAATTCATTTAGTTTATAAGATCCACCAAAAAAAAAAATCTGATTATCGGTTATTGTGACGGTTCTTTTTCATCTGTTCATCTAATGAGGAAAGGATAACTAAAGAAAGTTATTTCTAATATACAGTGTTCATTTTGTTTCTACCAAGATCTAACACAGAATAATAGCTTTATTTAAAGCCATCGGCTCTTAGCCGGTATTAAAAGGTCCCTTTCGGAGTGTGCGACAGATGTAGTAGGTAGCAAAGTACACTTTTATTTAGAATACAAACTTTACAAGGCTATTTAGCATGGGAAGCCATAATATGCTATGGGTATTACAAGGTCCTTTGATCGGGCTATTGCAACTGATCCTCTTGGTCTATTTACATGAGAACAAAATGAAAATTCATTCCTCAATAAAACAGTTTTTCAATTGGGTTACAGAATTCAACGCCAAATAATACATATACATCGTGACGTAGTCTCGCCATCGGGTACTATAGGGGGTCCTACCTTAGTATTATTCATATCCTATGTGGACTTTTCAAAAAATTTTCTAGTGGAATAATAATTTTATATAGAAAATAGATACACATTTTCAAAAAATTTCAACCTTCTAGAGAAAGCATCACAAGAAATATATTAGTTGAGAGGAATATGATGTCTGAACTTTGGATGGCCATAAGGGTGCTATTTTGTTTTTGTTTCTTATTCTTTGGAGGAAAACCACCATGTGTCTCCTTTAGGTGGTGAGCTCACTGAATCCAAAAACAGAACAAAAACACGAGATTAGTATCGTTTTGTCAAGCGAAAAAATAAAGAAAAAAAAAAAAGAAAAAAGAAAAAAAAACATTGGAAATATTTTAACTTGAACATATTATTATTATTATTATTATTATTATTATTATTATTATTTATTATTATTATTATTATTATTATTATTATTATTATTATTATTATTATTATTATTAATTATTATTATTATATTATTATTATTATTATTATTATTATTATATTATTATTATTATTATATATTATTATATTATTATTATATTATATACTTATTATTATTGAAAAATGATTTTAGAAGATATTAAAAGTTTACAAACACTTATCAAAATTTTAAAGAAATGGTTATGGTCAATTGAGTTAAAAAAAAATTTAAATCACAAATTGCTTAGAAACATTTACCAGAATAATTGTTAATAAAAATTTGAATTGATGATTGTCAACACAGATTTAATAAAAATTTTAATATAATTAATTTTATATGGACAAATATAGTTAAAAAAAAAATAAAGTTATTATTATTATTATTATTATTATTATTATTATTATTATTATTATTATTATTATTATTATTATTATTATTATTATTATTATTATTATTATATTTTATTTGCTTATTATTTATTATTATTATTATTATTTTTATCATTATTATATTATTAATTATTATTATTATTATTATTATTATTATTATTATTATTATTATTATTATTATTATTATTATTATTATATTATTATTATTATTATATTTTTATTATTATTATATTATTATTTTAAAAAAAATTATTATTTATTATTATATTTTAGTTGCTTACTAAGAATATTATTCCCATAGAATTTCACGTTGCATTTTTTATTTTGTACAAAGCAAAGAATGTTATGAAGATGCATTTGTGGATCGTACTCTTGTCCGTTTTTAGCTTCTTTGTCAACACCAAAAGTCAAACTTTTGAACCGCCTTCAAATTACGACAAATTTTTTGATTCACATAACGGAAAAAGACTTCATTACCACGACAAGGAAGAGGATTTAACATCAACATGTGAGTATTATTATTATTATCTATTATATATTATTTATTATACTAATTACATATTATATAATCTATTTATTAATTATTCACGACACCTGTTATATCTACTTATATTACGATTATTATTACTTAGAGAGAGTGGATTATTATTGCTTATATATTTATTTATTATCATTACATTATTATTATTATTATTCTTATATTATTATTATTATTATTATTAGTATAATTTTATTATATTTATTATTATTATTATTATATTTTTATTATTATTATTATTATAATTATTAGGGGGAGGGGAGTCGGGGTCAAAAGCAAAGGGGTGTAATGACAAAAAAAGTTTGTTTTGAGAAAAATGTGTGTCAGAGATATCAAAAAGAGTAGTAAATTAAAATGAATTAAAATTCTCAAATGTACACAGCGCAACTACACAGCCACTGAGCAACATATTCGGATTATGTCTCTTTGATTGCAAATAATAATTTGATGTTCAATATGTAGCTCACTTATATTGGGTCGCCATTTTAAAACCTTGTCACCTTTTACCAGTTTCCTTTAATCCATGGATATATATAATATATATATATACCTATATATATTACATATATATATATATATTAATATATTATATATTATATTACTATATATACTATATATATATATATATGATATATATATATATATACATATATATAATAATATATATATATATATATAATATATATATTATATAATAATATAATATATATATATAGCTATATTATAGCATATATATATATTATATATACTATGTATATATATGTAACATGTATATATATATATATATATATACTATATATATAAATATTACTATTATATATATAATATATATACTATAATATATGTCATACTATATATATATATATATCATACTATATATCATATATACTAAATATATATATATTATATATGCCCTTTAATCCCATAAAAGGCAATATATACTATCATATATATATATATTATATATATATATATATATATATATATAATATTATTTATTAATATATATATATATTATGGTTTTTAGGCAACTCGTTGTATATATAGTCCAATTTTATTACTCCGGGTTGTTTGTTGTAGTTATTAATATTTTGAATACAAAAGGATTCGAGTATGTTGCAATGGTTACTTGTCGCTTGAAATATCTAAATATAATGCAAATCCGTCACACAAATGCGTTTACCACATCCCCTGTAAATTTTGCAATAGGACTTATATAGGAGAAACCTCAGATTTCACACGACGGAAATACCAACATTCAACCGACCTGCGCACCGACAGTATCAATTCAGCACTAACACACCATAGAAGAGTGTTCGATCACCATATCAATATCAATCACATGCAATCCATCAGAAACATCACCCACACTAACCATCGCAAGATACTCGAATCCTTTTGTATTCAAAATATTAATAACTACAACAAACAACCCGGAGAAATAAAATTGGACTATATATACAACGAATGCCTAAAAAAACCTCCAACAATTTCAACAACTCAATTCAAGACAATCACCAAACCAACTAGAACCATCCTAAAAAGCGATCAAAAAAAAGTAAAAATAATTCTTGTTTCGGCCGATGAGGTCTCGTGTAACGAGATGAAAGCTTGCCTGCTAATTATGTATTATAGTTAAGTGCTTTTTGTAATTATACTGTTGAAGTGTCAAAATTAAAGAATTTCATAAAATTGCCCTCTTTATATATATATATATATATATATATATATATATATATATATATATATATTATATATATATAATATATATATATAAATATATATATATATATTAATATATATATCTATATATAGATAAAAATATATATTATATATTATATATATATATAATAAAAAATTATTATATATATATATATATATATATATATATATATATATATATATATATATATATATATATATGATACAGGTGCCTTGCTTTACAAGATGTTTAACCGATGAAAACTGTAAAGGTTTTACAGTTGACATTTATATTAAAGAGCCGAAAGTCAGATGCCTTTTAACTACTCAAGATACTATGGTTCTTATCAGTGCTCCATGCTACGATACTTTCATCAAAGATGGTAATGTTAAATAATAATAATAATAATAATAATAATAATAATAATAATAATAATAATAATAATAATAATAATAATAATAATAATAATAATAATAATAATAATAATAATAAGAAATAAATATAAAAAAATTAAAAAATTGCGCATCTATCAATTAATAATAATTACAGAGAGATCTATAATATTATATATAAAATATATATAATAATATAAATAGGCCTATATGACACCATAATAGAAATATTAGAATAATATAAATTAAGAGGTTTATATTTAAAATAACATAAACAAATATAATAGTAATAATAAAATAGATAATAAAATATTAAATCAATAAATACTAAATAATGACATATATAAAAATAAATTATAATTATTGAAAATATATAAAAAAATTATATTTGAAAAAAAAAAATTATATATATATATTATATTTAAATTTTCTAAATAATCTGCACAATAATAATAATAATAAATAATATATATAATTAATTATTTATATATAAATATATATAATTAATAATAAATATATAATATAATTAATATATATATATATAAATATAATATATATTAATATATATTAATATATAATTAAATAATAATCTAATTATATAATAATAATAATAATACAATAAATAATAATAATATAAATATATATAATAATAATTATAATAAATATAATAATTAATATATTAAATAATAATAATAAATTAATAATTAATATAAATTATAATAATATAATAATATATAATAATAAATAATATAATAATATATTAATAATATGAGATAATATTATATAATACAGAGATATAATCAATATATAAATAAATATAGAAATAAAAATAATCATAGAATCTGATAATATATGACAGTGGCATCAGTATAATATTATAATGTTAAAAGCAAAAACTCAAATTGAAATAACCACACAAAAAACAAAAATTAAAAGAAAAAGATGTAAAAAATAATAAAATAATAATGAGAAAAAATATATAATATTACATATTTTAAATTTTTAAATACAACAAGCACAAACGCTAACGCTTCGCGTTAGCAACTTAAATAGCATACGTACACCATAATCCTGAATTAAATAATAATAATTAAATAATGAATTGACGTTACTATTCGAGATCAATGTAGATAATAATAATAATAATAAAATAATAATAATAATAATAAAATATGATAATAATAAATATATTAAGAGATGAGATATATATTAGCTATATAATAAATAGTGAATTATGAAGTAAATATATAAGTAGTAATAATAGAACTTAGTTGCACTCTCGTACTTACACAGCTCCCTCGTCTCGCGTGATTGCCCAGTGAGCAGAATGACTCATAGGTGGCAGTCCAGATATATGCATGCGATCTGAGTGGACTATCATATAATAAATATCTATAATATAATATATATATATATCGTATATATATATATAATATATAGTATGCAGAATTCTAGGTGTACATAGTACAAACTAAGTAACATATATTTACCGATAAGTAATAACTCGATAAAAATAATAAAATACCATGTCTACATTCTTTCAATCTAATATACTCAGATTAAGTTAATAATAATCAGATAATAAATAATAATAATAATAATGCGTGTAGTCCTCAGATATGAGCGTCTGGGTGATATTCAGCTCTAAACAATACAATCAATTTTTCTTTATTAGATAGTGTTGAATACCGATAAAATAAATATTTGTTTGACTCGAAGAACACATACTCTCAGATCCTGCGTAGCGTGCCTCGACATTACTAGTACTGCGAAATGTCTAATTCAAGATAGAAACATTTCATTGGAGCCAATTCGCTTGACGGGAGATGAACAAAAAAGAAAAAACGACTGAGAAACACCAATTGAACAGTATAACGTACATGAACCAAAGAATTAATGAAGCGACTGCTGATAACTAAATAATGGCCCAAGGCCCCCCTATATCGTGTAGAGGTTCCACAAACGAATCGGAGCTTATCAACACCCCTCGCCGCTATAATATTCCAGGATCACTTCGATAACTTTATCTTTGTTTTTTATTCTCACCCCGTAAATTACGACATCCTGAAAGAGCCCTTAGACTTTAGAACTTACACAAACAAATATTTTTGAGATTAGATTTTCATACTTTGTGAGATTGAAACCAGATCGGCTAGTTGCAATCTGGAGTTTACCCACTCCACTGATGTAACCACTCCTCCATCTATTTTTTCTTTTAGTTTAGCAAGCTCAATCCTAAGTATCCTATTTTTGACACCTTTGGTAGAGTGAATGCTATCTCTCAATGATTTACAATCCGTCATTGCTACAATGTGTATTTTGTCTTTTTGCAGGGTTAACTCCTCCCATAAATACTTAATGTATTCCCCCCATTCAATCGCCTCCACCATGCTTAGGGTTTCTGCTGATAAGGTGGAACTCACTATTCTCTTGGCCACTTTGGATTTCCATAGGATAGGGCAAGTATTTCCTACTCTGTCTCTCACCCTTATACAATAACCAATTTGTGTTCTGCCTCCACTTATGTTTCCGAAAGAGGCGTCCGAGTACACCTCCAATCTCAATCTGTCCTTCTTGAGTTTCGGAATCCTCAACTGTATCTCCTCTCCCATAGCCCTCTTTGCTACTCTGATAAGATCATTATAGTTTGATATTGTGGCCTCCTTCATATTCCTTCCCAAATAGCTAACATCAAAACTTAAATCTGGCCTCGTATTCTGAGATATCCAATTCAGCTTCCCCAAAAGAGATCTATATAGTGTCATTTCTTCCTCATTGAGTTTTTCCTCCCTTTTGTCTTTATTTAAGGGTTTTATTCCCAACTTATCTCTCGTGTACCCCCCTTGACTCAATATGATATCTCCTCTTTTCTCCTGCTTCACTTCTATCCCTAGGTATTTAAAAACTCCACTCTCCTCTTTGCCAACAGTAAGTTTTTTCTTTATTTGCGATATAACTCTCTCTTCAAACTCTTTATTGCCACCATAAATAAGGTCATCAACATGAATGCCCATTATACCGTAAACTTCTCCATTTCTTTCCCACTTGAAGACGGTATTATCGATTTTACTCCTTTTTGCTCCCACTCCCAATAACACTTCCACCAGACTTTCGTACCATTTGCGGGCTGCATCTTTTAAACCATATACGGTTTTATGTAACCGCCACAATTTTACCGTTTTTGCGCCTCTTTTGGGGGTTTGATCACCACGTCTCTCTTCATATTTTTGCCCTGTAAGTAAGCAGTTTTAATGTCTAACGTTCTTGTCTGCCAGTCATTCATATTAATGATAGACAGGACGATCTTCAGTCCTTCCGTTGAAAATGTCGGGGCTTCACAATCTACGGTTTCCAGGCCTTCTTTCTCCATAAAACCTTTAACCACCAATCGGGCCTTCCATATATCTTGACCTCCTTCTTGTTTCTTTCTCTGAGATAAGTCCATGCTCGTCTGTAAAACATTTATATCATCAGAAGCATCGCATCACTCAAAATACCATCATTCTCCTTCCAGCTGGCAATTTCGTCTTTAGCCTTAGCGTGTTTCTTTTCCCATTTTCGCTTCCAATTCAGATTTCTCTTGACGTTTGTCCAACAGTATTGACCCACTTCTCACATCATATAGTACGATTTCCTCCAAAATACTTTTTCTTCTTCAACCTCGTTCTATATCTCTGAGCTCGCTCACCCAAAAACTCTCTCCTTTCATGAGCAAGGATCCTTTAAACCATTATAGAGCTGCCAACGTTGCACTCAGTATCGTTGCCTCTCCCTCTCTTCCCTCCCTCAAACGATCACCTTCATCTCTTCTCCCACACTCATTCATTATCGGTGTTCGTATCAATAATGTTTATCCTCTTCTCAGCGTCTTCTGGATTGAAGCCCACATCTACACCTGGCATTTCCCTTCGCCACCTCCCTCCTCCTTCTTCCTTCTTCGTGGGCTGTGTATTTCTCTTTACCTTAGTTCAGAAAAGCTTTCTATTTGGTCCATGCTTCTTCTTTCTTGTGATACCTGTCTACCGGATTTAGCTTACAGGTGTCTTATTCCTGGAATCATACTCAGTGTCCGCCTCGCTGAACTACGAAGAGGAACAATCTTTAGGGAAGGCTTAACGTAGAGGGAAAATGACAGTGGGATACTTTTGATTCTTTTTTCCTGTCATGGCGTTCTTTCTGTCTGCTAACATTCTTTCTTGTTGTGAAGCTTCTATGATACTGTTCTACACAGGGAATAGGAATCGTTCTGCTTTACTGATGATTCTTATGGCAGTAATAACTTCTTCGATGTACGTGTGCACTTAAGGTGTCTTCATAGTACTTCTTCTGTGAGTATACTTACCATCCTCGTGAGCATCTTGTCAGTATCATATGCTTCATAAGCTCTCTCTCTCTTCAATATTCGGTGTCTTTCTTTCTCCTTCTTATTTGCTTTTCCTTATCTTCCTTCAATTCTATAATAGCAATGAATACATAGTCTTTCGATTGCTTTTAGGTACGTGAGTACTTTGTGTAGACGACTTACCTCCTCTTCTGTTTTCTTTTCTGTGCCTTTAACTTCTTTCTTTCTTCTTCTTTCTTCTATTCATTTTGGGATCTTTCTGAGATTCTTGTGAAAAGTTTCTTATTCTTCTTTAAGCTTCTTCTACTTTCTTCTTGGCTTGTGATCCTATGCGTGGAACTGTGAATACAAAGATACCATTTCTTTTCATAACGAAGTAATCCAGAATTTGTGAATAGAGGGGAATTGTGAGGGATACGGTGAAAAAAAAAAAATACATAAAAAAATCTTCTTCTTCACAATCGCTCCTTCCTCCTCTTACTTCATTCTTCTTGCTTCCCTTCAAGGCTTTCAAGTATAACAGCTCTTTTCACGCTTTTTCAGAGGGCTCAACTGTCCCCTAAGCTTAAGATCGAGACTTTCTGGAAAGAAGAGGGGTAGAGAGGAGGGAAGAAGAGAAGGAGGAGGAGGAAGAAGAAGAAGGAGAAGAAGAAAAGTAAGAAGAGAGAAGAGAAGAAGAAGAAGGAAGAAGAAGACAGAAGAAGAAGAAGAAGAAGAAAGAGAAAGAAGAAGAAGAAGAAGAAGAAGCGTAAGAAGAAGAAGAAGCAAGAAAATAAGAGAAGAAAGAAGAAGCAGGGAGAAGAAGAGGAAGCAGAATGGAGAAGAAGAAGAAGAAAGAAGAAGAAGTCAAAGAAAGAAGAAGAAGAAGAAGAAGAAGATAAGAAAGAAGAAAAGAAGAGAAGAAAAGAAGAAGTAAGAGAGAAGAAGAAGAAGAAAGAAGAAGAAGAAGAAGAAAGAAGAAGAAGAAGAAGTAAAGAAGAAGAAGAGAAGAGAGAAGAAGAAGAAGAAGAGAAGAGAGAAGAGAGGAAGAAGAAGAAAGAAGAAGTAAGAAAGAGGAGGATGGGTTTTAGCGAAGAATGCCAGGTGAGAATGTTTGTAGGCTCATTCGCAGTAAGCCTGAGAGAAGAGGAGAAAATATTTGGTGATACGACACGGATAATGATAGAGTGGCAAGTCGTGAGGTGGGAATGAGAGGTGAAGGTGATCAGTAGGAGGGAAGAGTAGGAGGACAATATGATGGCGACTGTATAAATGTTAAAAGATCTTGACTTCTGAGGAGGAGTTTTGGGTTGACCTCAGAGAATATGAAGTTGAAGAAGAAAAAGTTTTGGAGGAATCGTACTATATTGATGGTGAAGTGGTATACTTTGACAGTAAGGAATCTGATTATGGAAGGAAAATTGAAGAAGCTAAGGCTAGAGAAATTGCCAGCTGGAAGGAGAATGATGTATTTGAGGTGATCGATGCTTCTGATGAATATAAAGTTTTAAAGACGAG
>JABUQX010004540.1:5000-20000 GCA_015478945.1 Trachelipus rathkii
TAATAGTAGTAGTATTAGTAGTAACAGTTATAACAGTGATATCATTAACGACAATATCAATAGTAGTAGTACAGATGGTTGTAGTTATAATAGTAATATCATTAACAATAATATCAATAGTAGTAATGGGTGTAATAGAAAGTAACCAGACATACACTATTACTCAAGCTATTATATGTCTCTTCAACAAGTAATTTAATAGTAGATATTTAATAAACATTGCAGTGCATTAAACAATAACAATTATGTAATGCATTCATCAGACTTTACCACTTTAAGCATTACAAGTGAAAATAATTTTACGATATAAATATCTGCCTTTGTAACATTATGCATTATACTTCTCGATGCATACGTTCACACATGCTTACACATAAACACATACACACACACACATACACACACATACACACATACACACACATACACACACACATACTCACACACACATACACACACACACACACACACGCACGCACGCACACACTCACACACACACACACACATATATATATATATATATATATATATATATATATATATATATATATATATATATATATATATATATATATATATATATATATATATATATATATACGTAGATATTTTATCTGGAATGGCATGAGTGACTTGATAAAATTTTCAGAATACATGCATACATGTCAGGTACACATATGTAAAAATACAAAACTACTTTTTTAATGCATCAGTATGTTTCATATAATCTTTATTATTATTTATATGGAAGTGTATTTAATTACTTTAAATAAGTTATTAATTACTGATTGCACATAATACAACATATTTATAATAAATACATACATAGAGGAATAATTATCGAGTTGGAAAATATTCGTTAGGCAGAGATTTAAAATTTCGAAATACTGCAGGATTCTGCAGATGTTGCTCAAAATATTGATCCTGAGAACACTGGAAATAGACTAAACATGACATCTGAAGGGATGCTCTTTCCTTATAAAAATGCCGTTAGGTATCTATTAGATCATACCTAATTACAGGCCTCAATTGAAACGATATAACGATTCAACGATTATTCGATTAAACGATTAATCGATATTTTGTACTGAATGTAAAAAAAAAATTAATGACGTAAAGACTTAAAGACGTAAAGCAGTAAAGCAGTAAAGACGTAAAGACGTAAAGCAGTAAAGCAGTAAAGCAGTAAAGCAGTAAAGCAGTAAAGCAGTAAAGCAGTAAAGCATATTATACACACTGTTGCTAGGTAGCTGCGCTATTGATTTACTGTTTTACTGTTTTAAGGTCTGTAAAGTAAATGTTTTAATGCAGTAAAGCAGTAAAGCAGTAAAGCAGTAAAGCATTAAAGCAGTAAAGCAGTAAAACAAGAAGTGTTTTATATACTCCAAGTATGTTATGACATAATGGTGCATGGTATTCTGATTCTTAGTTTGGTTCTTTGTGGTCCTTTGCGACGATTGCGAATCAACCTTGCGACGATTGCGGGGCGCTCGGTCTTGCGGAAAAACGCGACAATGACGATGACTGCGACGATTAGCGGGATTGCCAACCAACGATTGCGAAATTTGTTAAAACGATTAACGCAACTCTCCCATTGACGATGACGACGACGATGAAGGATTTGTCATTCAAAAGAATGACGATTGAAAATAAATTATGACGATGATTAACAAGACGCACGCATTATAAAACAAAATGGCAGAAAGCAAATTCTAATGTAACGAAAAAACAAGGTTATTACCATTAAAAGAGGCTCAGGAAAGAACGTGAAGTAATAACGGTACTAAAGATAACGAACATATGTGAAAAAAAAGGGGGCTCCCACCCATTGGGGATTCACCATTGGGGTGAATCCCACCCCCATTTCAAAACGTCAAATATAAAAAAATCAACCCAGGAAGGTACGTGAGAAACTGGGATGACAAAAGATGTCATCCATCATCCTAAAAAAACACCCATGAACGTACGTGAGTATTAAAAAAAATATATCCACCTGACCAGCGATTGTGCTCATCGCTGGTCATGTGGATACCCCACCCTTTAGTTTCCCTCCCCTTACTACTTGCGTGCACGCCTGTTGCAAATCATAAAACCTAAATACAATTTATTCTTCTCCTCTCATTTTCCCAATCATTTGTTTCAATGTAAAGATTTGATCCACACATCCTCTACCACTTCTAAACTCACCTTGTTATTCACCAATATGTCCTTCAGTCACTCAACGCACTCTATCGACCAAAATTCCAGCATATATCTTTCCTACAACACTCAATAAACTAATTCCCCTATAATACCTACAGTTACCTTATCCTCTTTACCCTTATATAATAGTACTATTATTGCTCTCCTCCAATCCCTCTGAACTATACCCTCCATAAATGCTTTGTTGCACAGCTTCCAAATCCAATCAATCACCATCTCACCTTTATATATATATATATATATATATATATATATATATATATATATATATATATATATATATATATATATATATATATATATATATATATATATATATATATACAATAACAAATTAATAATATATATATATATATATATAACTAGTAAATTAATGCTTAGACGCAATTCAAATATGTATTTGATAGTTAACCCTGGGCACAAAAACCAATTTTATTTAAAACATAATAAAATTTTAATTGTTCAATAAAGCACTGTACAAATAATATAATATAAAATACATAACATTTCGCCTAGGATAAATAACGCCTAGACCTCTTCAGATGATATTACCAAAATTTTATTAGGCAAACTAATTACAAAAATAAATAAAAATAAATAAAACTCGTGAATGGTTGGTTCATTTATTCCTTTATATCGGCGAGGTGACGTGAAGAAAGAAGTATCGAAATCTGAGTTGAATCTAATTTAACTTCACCTGGAATCCTATTAAAATTATTTGTATTATAAATATTATTATTATTATTATTATTATTATTATTATTATTATTATTATTATTATTATTATTATTATTATTATTATTATTATTATTATTATTATTATTATTATTATATATACATATATATATATATATATATATATATATATATATATATATATATATATATATATATATATATATATATATATATATATATATATATATTTATATATATATACTTATATATATATATATATATATAACTATATGCGATGATATATGATATATATATATATCATATAATATATAAATAGTTGAAACAAAAAAATGTTTTATTTTAACTTTGTAAGCAATAAGCTGAGTCAGAGTCGAAATTTTGAATTTGACTGTTGGAGTCGGAGTCGGAGTCGGAGTCGGAGTCGAAAATTTTTGTTTAAGTGGAGTCGGAGTCGAAAATTTTTGTTTAAGTGGAGTCGGAGTCGAAAATTTTTGTTTAAGTGGAGTCGTAGTCGGAGTCGAAAATCCAAATTTGAATTTAAGGAGTCTGAGTCGGAGTCGAAAAATTTATTTTACGACTCCGCAGCCCTGGTTCTGATGCACGGTCCTCTTTCTTCGTAAATTTCTGGAACCTTCTCAGCCCTATCTCTAATTTCCACATTGCTGAATATCACCTCTCCTCCTCTAAACTTCGTCTCTCTCTCTTATTCTTAATCGAAACTCAAGTGCTTGAGCGTGCTGACAACGAACTCTACTCTGTTCTCTCTTTTAAAGTCTCTATCATCAATTTTCAGTCAAAGGCGAAACAATGTTGTTCGTTCTCGTGTCTCGGATTTGGAATCTCCCGAATTTTCAACTTAATAGCGAAAGCTATCCTGCCAATCTACTACTAAATTAATCTGTTCTATCTATCTATCTATCTATCTATCTATCTATCTATCTATCTATCTATCTATCTATCTATCTATCTATCTATCTATCTATCTATCTATCTATCTATCTATCAACTGACTATCCTCAATTCTTCTTCTACTTAATTTAAACTCCAAATTAGAACAGAACACATTCTCTCTCTTCTTCACTTTTCTCCTAAATCATCATTCTTGGAAATTTCAACGTTCACCACCGCCAATGGCTTTCCTCTAACTCAAGATACAGCTCGTGAATTTATCTACCAATTTTCTATCCAGAATGACCTCGAGCAGTTGGTGCAACTCCCTATTCGCCTTGTAGATGAACTCAACATTCTAAGCATTTTCTTAACTTCCAATTTTTTTACTTATTCGGTTAAACTTTTCCTCCTCTGGGAACCTCCAATCCCTTTACCTCTGTTTCTTGTTTATCTCTTGAAGTCTTCCGCATGAAAAACTTCCGTCTACGGAGATGAAACGTTTTTGACACTTTGGGGCTGCAAATTGGTCTGTCCTGCGGTCGTACCTTTTGCTTCCCATGAAATAAATACCGCTTCAGTGGGAGGAGTCTCTCTGAATGTACAAACGTAAAACAGAGGTCAATCTCTCTGGTATGGAGGCGTACATTCCAGATTCCTTCCCTTCAACTAAAACTTCCAAACCTTAATTTAACTCTACCTGTTCTCATGTTATTCGCATCAGGGACGCCACCTTCAGGAATTTCCACCAACTTCAAACTTCGAAGACTCATGTAGCTTGCATTCATCCAGGAATAGTGAAAAATCTATTCTCAGTAAGACTAAAAACACTTTTCTCCATAGGAAATATAATAATCTTTTTGATTGCTCTTCCTCACGTTCTTTCTGGCATTTTACAAAGAATGTCTTACTCTAACTTTGTTCTTCTAACTTTGCCTCATCTAGTATCTTCCGATGATGCAACAGCCACTTTGACTTCTGCTTAAACCTTTGCTTCTAATTCCATCTTAAGACAATTCCTGAGCTATTCCTCCTTCTCCACCCCTCCAACTCATTTCTGGCTATTATTTTAATTTCTTCTAAATATGTTATATCTGAGCTTAACACTAAGAAGGCATACGGTCCTGTGATTCTCAGAACTTGTGCCACCAAACATGCATCCTTCCTGCCTTGGTGAACTATTAAGTCTTTTCCTTTCTACTTCGACCTTCCCTTATTGCTGAAAACATTCAGTCTGAGCCGAGAAAACGCGACACCTCTCAACATTCAAACTATCTTTTTATCGCTTTAACTTCTCTTCTTTCTAAAGTTGTCGACTCTAGCCTTAACAGGAAGATTTGGAAACCTATTAATTCTTCTAGTCTTATCTCTGATTGCCAGTACGGGTTTTCTGATCTTCTTGATCCTCATACATTCGGCATTTCGGTGAATCATTCGCTGTGGCGCTAGGCATTTCGAAAACCTTCGACATAGTCTGGCACAAAATATATTCTTTTAATATAATATATATATTATTATATATTATATATATATATATATAATATATTATATATATATACAATATATATTATATATATATATATATATATATATATATATATTGTATATATATATATATATATATATATATATATATATTAGAGGTGTAGCGGATGGTGATTTTTCACTATCCGCGAATGCGGATAGTTAAAAGTCACTATCCGCGGATTGCGGATGCGGAAAGCGGATAGTTAAGTTTTTTAGAGTTTTTTAAGCCACAGTTTTCATATTATTTTTTTTTTTTTTTTATATATATATATATATTATTATATATACTATTATATATATATATATCTATATATATAGTATATTATATCTATATATAATGTTAAAAGAGGGCAGCGACTCTTGGACCCAACTCTCTTTTGCATCGCCAAATACCTTTTCCCGCAGCCTCCACCCATTTGAAAAAGGTTTATTTATATATATATCTCTATATATATTTTCTACAATAGATATGTATATAAATATTTTATATATATATATATATATATATATATATATATATATATATATATATATATATATATATATTATATATATATATATATATATATATATATATATATATCTTATACAGTATATCTATATATATATATATATATATATATATATATATATATATATATATATATATATACTATATATATATATATATATATATATATATATAATATATATATCTTGTCGACTTCATCTTCCTTCTATTTTCCCAAGAATGGGGAGTAAGGTGAGTGACGAGCATCGGAAAAGAAAAGCAGTTGATAAGAACATGACAAAGTCGAAAAGAAAGCCAGCCTTATCACCCCCTCTGTACCATTAATTAGTGAGAACTCGTCGCAGTCAGAAAATCCACCCTAAGCTTCATGGGACAGCGATGGACCCTGGCACTATGGGTAGATCGTCATGTAAGGGTTCATCCCTTTGGCCCAGGGGGCACAACAATACCCCCTCACATCCCGCCATTCACGTCCTGGTTATACACCTTTCTTTCTCAGCCTCTACGCAAACTCACATTTCTCTCCTTCAAAACATTCCTTTACTGATCAATCCACTTTTTCTCAGTCTCCAGCCGGTCGGTTCCCGACAACACTCTGCCACTTATACATCCGCTAAACCACCGACTTATCATTATCCTTTCCATATCGCACAAACATCTCAACATACTTTCATTTATTCTTCCTCATTTACCCCTTTCTTCACACCACACAACTCTCTAATAAGTTCATACCTCATTTTATCATTCTCACACCTAGCACACCCTAAGATTGTCCATCTGAACAATTGAACTTTAGATCTATACTTCTATTCCAGACCCATAGTCTTCACTACTATACAATAACACAGGTAACAAAAATACCCTCATGTAAGACCCTAGCACACCCAACAGATTTAGTCCCTTTACATTCACCAATGATTTTTACTTGCACCAGCCACCTTCCTGGCATCACAACTTTCTACTACACTCTGCATCGTCCTTTCCCTTCTCACCAACATATACCCTAAATATTTAACTCAGACCTTGTTCCAGCTGCTCACCATCTAGAATAAATTCACACTGAGGACTGTCCTCACTCACACCATAACCTTACTCTTATCCCCGTTTACTTTCAAGCCCCTACTTTTACACAACACCCTGCCAAATCTTCTACCAATCCCTCTCAAACTCTCTTCCAGATTCGCCACACCAGAACAAATCATCCGCAGTATAATAGCGTAGGCACCTCCAACTCATCTCCATTCTCCATCATTCTAACACCATTTCCTGCATCCCACCTCGAATTCTTTCATAACCATCCATAATAACAAATTGAATAACCAAGGAGACATCACACAACCCTGTCTAACTCCGCTATTAATCCTAAAACAATCACCTTGACACCATTTTTTTTAATTTTTTTTCTTTTTTCTCGTACCACGCTTCACTCCCGTCATAACATACTTGATTCCATTCAAAGCATAACACCTGCCATAAGCTTCCCTATTAACTCTATCATAGCCCTGTTGCAAATCCATAAAACCTAAATACAATTTTTTCTTCTTCTCCCTCATTTCTCAATCATTTGTTTCATGTAAAGATTTGATCGACACTCTCACCACTCCTAAGCGCACCTCGTTCTTCACAATAGTCCGTCAGTCATCGAAATGTACTCTTTCGACTAATAAAGTTATTTCCCTTCTAATCTCTACAGTTCCCTTTTATCCTTTACCCTTATAATACAGGGTAATTACGCTCCTCGCTCCAATCCTTGGAACGTATAACCTCCATAAAACGCTTTTTAACCTTCCAAATGCCAATCAATCACCATCTCGCCTCCGTTCTATGATCATTTCACCAGTATTTCATCTATACCTGCAGATTTACATTCTTCAACTTTCTCAAACTACACTCATTACCTCCTCCTAACTAATAACCTCATCCCCCAAAATACCTATTCTTTTTACAATCAAACCTACACACATTCACTATCACCTCTTCATTACTGTTAATATTGTGCAGATTTTCGAAGTTTTTCCTCCACACTCTCCTCACATCCCTTTTATCAGTTCACCATTCACCATCCCTATTATTATTCTAAGCAGATTCCTTTTATTCTTAACCTTTCGCGCTTCTTCCAGAAGAGCTTCCATATTCCCTTGTAAGTCCTCATTCATCCTCCTCCAAACTGTTCATTACTCTTGCTTTCTCTACGTTGCACCTTTTTAAAGTATTTTCTTTTTTTCTTCCTTATATAATTCCAACATCTTTCTTTTGAACTTCATCATTTGCTTTAGTACATTCAACCATGCTTCTTTTTTACTTAAACGCTTTCATCACCCTTCATTCATTCCTGTTAACATTCTTACTTCTACTTTGCACATCCACACACTTCCATTGCACTACTAACAATTGCTTCCTTCATTTGCCCCCAAATTTGTTCAGTTCAACTTGTTCACATTCAACCGATTTACTAGTGAGGAGCGCTTACATACTTATCCTTATTGTCTTGTTCACTTAACTTCTTCACTCTTAATTTTTACGTATTCCTTTCACTTATTAACTCGTCTGCATCCAAGCCCCCAATAACTTATTTTACATAGAACAACATAATGATCCGATAATCCATTCCTAAACCCTCACTGATTTAACATCAACACATACTTCACATCTCCTTCTTCACCAACACAAAATCAATCATACTTTTCACATCGATACCATCTCTACCTACACAACTCTAGTATCACTTATGTGATACTCTTGTGGTTTAAAGAAAGTATTACTTACACACCTACCTCTCTCTTCACAGAAATTAATCACCTTCCTACCATCTCATTTTCTCCCGCCACCCCAAACCACCTGTTATACCATCCCTTTTTGATCACCTATTCAACCATTTCAGGTCCCCCAACACTCTCAATCTGAAGCTCCTACTCACCCCATCCAGAGCATCATTCAGATTATCCAAAAAATCGTTCTCTCTTCAACGTTTCCCTCATATGGACCATACGTCACAAACCAACACATACCCTTGAACTTTCAAAACTTAAATTTAACCAATAGATTCTAGGACTCACACACACAAAGTCTAACATAGCTTTGTACAACAGGTCACTCATCAAAATTGCCAACTCCTCTATCCCTCTCTCCATTCCTTTCCATAAAAAAAAAGACACCCAGCACACACACAGTTTACACACCACACCACTCATTTTCACCGTTTTTCCTTTCATCTTTGTTTCAGTCACAGCCAGCAAATCCAATTTGCCCTTTCTAAATACATCCATCGCCTCTCTCCTCTTCTTTCCTCAACATTTAATTCCTCTGACATTCCATTTGTACCCATAGATTCATACAATTTCGCGAAAGATAGAAGGCGTTTACGGCGATCACGGACTTCTCCGAGGAACGCATTTAGCTTCTGGCAGAATAGATGGTTAAGTAGGCAAGCCAACCACTACACCGTCCCTAAGTCGTCTTCTACGACACGCAGGACATACGATGTGGGCAATTCTTTCTCCCCCACACACAGGGATATGAGTAGTAGGGATGTCGTAAGTGTTGTCTAGAAGAGGGGTGTGTACTTTAAATCATGTGTATATGATATGTGGATAAATGGTGGTTAGTAACATGTTGCCTGGAGGATGAGTGTGTAAAGAATATGAGTAGTATAGGGAGTAAATTGACGGATGACAGATTTGTCACCCTCCTGTTGCCCTCCTGTCACTCTGTCAATACAGGCATATATTTTTTAATACTCAGCTACCTTCATGGGTGTTTTTTAGGATGATGGGTGACAGATTTGTCACCTTGTCAGCCCAGACATATATTTTTAGCTAGTTTTAGTACTCAGCTACCTTCCTGAGCCTTTTTTTTCGCGGATTTTCCCCCCTAAGGGGGGTTTTCGGAGTTCACCAACGCGTTTTCGCTTAACCGCAAGGCCCTGCCGAACCGCGCCGAACCGCGCCGAACCGCGCCGAACAGCGCCGAACCGCACTACCCCACGCCGGACTGTTTTTTTCGCTGTTTCGCATCCTCGTTTTTTCTATTACTCATCTACCTTCATGGTCCTTTTTAATCCGAAATATTTCAGTTTATTTCACGTAGGATCATGAATGTATTTTTAATATCTACGAATGTATTTTTCATATGACGTCACAAACAGGTATCTATCATAGTACAAAGACTCGCTAGGTCTAAATACAATGCCTTATCAATTGGTTTCATAATATCCATTAGGCTTAAATATATATATATATATATATATATATATATATATATATATATATATATAAGGTGAGTTTTTTTTTTTTTTTATATATATATATAATATTATTACAAGGAGAAGTTTGTTTGTTTTTCCATCTAGCTCTGGTAGACCTCTTTGAACGTGAGCTCAGAAGCTTATACCTCACCACCACCTTTCACATGCTTTGCTCTTCTGTTCTCGTGGGGTCGTAGCGGTGAGTAGGGTTTCACTGATCCCCCACATCCTCTATGGCTGCTCTTATGCTCTTCTGGAAGGTTTCACAGGTCTCCCGAACCCTTTGGGTCCTCTTTGAGGAGTGGTCACCACTTGTCATTTTATACTACTTAGCCATGTATATGCACCATGCGTTTGCGCATACATGTATATGCATCATGCGTTTGCGCATCCCATCTTCAGACGCGAATCATCCCACCCGCAAGGAATAACAATGGAATTGCGGGAATTAAAAAGTGACCTCTTCCAGTCACTGACTGACCGAACTGGAACTCGACCACTGACCACTTTGGGAAGTGTATAGGACTTAACAGATTGATCTCGCCTAAACGGCCGTTAATAACTAAACTTTTGGTAAATACATATAAAGGATTTTATGTATAGCAAAAATTTGGAATCCGCTATTTCCATACTTTTCCAAAATTAAATCTGGAAATTTTATATCAATTTGCGCAAATATATATATATATATATATATATTATATATATATATATAAATATATATACATATACTATACTATATATTATATATATAATATAATATATATATCAACGAGAGAGAGAGAGAGAGAGAAAGAGCAGAGAGAGAGAGAGAGAGAGAGAGAGAGAGAGAGAGAGAGAGAGAGAGAGAGACTTCCAATATATTTACATATGCATTCCGAAAAACACGTGTTTAAGATATTCAACAGAGTACATTATATATATATATATATATATATATATATATATATATATATATAGATATATATATATATATATATGATATACTTATATCCTATATATATATATATAATGAGAGAGAGAGTAAAACGCGCTATCAAATCCATTCACACATACATCTTCCACATACTTACACACACCACATCACACGTACACACACACCACCACGTACACCTACATACACACACGCCCACACACACATCACACACAGCAGGACAACACACAATAATACTAATCACAATTCAACATAAACACCCCACACACACACACACTCTATATAATATATTATATATATATATATATATATATATATTATATTATATATATATAATATATATATTTATACATATATTACTTATATATATATACACCTTTTACTTAAAATAAAAATGAGTCATGGGATGAAGGATCGGTATCCAGAGGAGCGTTCGGGACGAAGCCCTATAAGCGACTCATTCACAATTGGAATGAGTCGAGTACCTGAGGTCGGGGTAGTTAAAACTCCAAAACCAGGAAAACGCTGAGTAAATAACATTAAAAATTAGAAATCTATTCAGGAAGTTATAACAATAAAATAATGAAAGAATGAGGAAGGAGGTAAGGAAGAAAGGCAGAAAGGAGGAAGCCACTTGTATTATAGCAACTGAAGTGATTTGTAATAATACCTTTTGTTTTTACTAAATTTTAAGAAATTTATTAAAAAAGTCGTAGCAAATGAGTGATTGTATGTAGCGCGTACATGCAACAGGTTGAAATCCAGTGAGGCATTGGAGTAGTACAAACATACACTTAGACACGATTATATATGTTTCATGTGATGTAGAAACACAAATATATTATTAGTTCATGCTCTTAAAGGAGTGCTAGGATCTCTTATGAGCATGGTGGATTGGAACCCTAAATGTTGATTTGGTCTTAAATTGAAATTTTTAAAGAACCTTAAAAGGTTATTAATTACATGGTTGTTGTGCTCTAACAATAGCTATATATCTTAACCACAAATATATGGAAACTTTAGCTACAGAGAATTTAAACGGTACACTCCTTATCATACCGAAAGCAACAAAATGTAGCACAACAGGGGTATTTACGTTTAAATGTTGCACAACTAATGTACTCGAGTTAAAACATGTACTCGATTTGTTTAATGTGTGCACAGTCTAACTTATTTTAACATCAGCATTCTCAAACTTCATATGTTTTCTTTTGTATTTTTACTTTTGTTTAAATTTTTTAAATTCTATATTAATAAAAATATTTTAACCCTTTAAGTCCTGAATTATGAAAAAATTGTACGAAAATTATTTCCTTGCAAATTCAAGGTGAATAGGACCCTAATAAAACATTAGAACTGTTTTTGAAAAAAAAATTACATTTTTTAGTGCCAAAATAAAAACGGTCACCGGTGACCGGTCCGGACTTAAGAGTATATTTTAAAATTTTTGGCACTCTAGCAATAATTTGGCTATAATACTGTAAATTACTAACTAAAACATGCAAATTAGGTTTAAATAAATAGAAAATAATGCATTAGTTTTTGAATTTTTATATAAAAATTACATTTGCTACATATGAAATATGAAATTATAATCTTTTATATATATTTATATTATCTATATATATATATATTATATAATATATATACTATATTATATATATATATATTATATAGTATATATATATATATATATATATTAATATATATTATAATATATATATAAAATATATAAATATATATATATATTATATATATATATATATATATATATATATATATATATATATATATATATATATATATATATATATAATTTATTATATATAATATATATATATTTTTTAAATATATAAATATTAAAATCATACTCGTATATAAATTTCTTTTTTCAAATATATATCATATATATATATATATATATATATATTATATATATTATATATATATTTATATATAATTATATAATATATTAATATATTATATATATATATTATATTATATATGATATATAGAAGAGGCATAGGTAGAGAGAGGGTAAAACAAGACTAGACTAATGCTTATGATATTGAACAAAGCATGTGGTATTTTGTTGCCGAGGGAGGAGGCAAAGATGAACTTTGCATTTTTCGCAAATGACTGACATCTTGAGCTTTTTGCAAAGTTTGCAAGTTTTCCTCCCCTCTGTAAACACTGGCCAGTGGGAAAGGTTGTCATGCATGACAGATTGTGCGGGAGCATATTCTCTGTTTTGACCTCTGTTTTCTCGTTCTGCCATTGCTCTGGCCCCGGCCCCGGCCCCGGCCCCGGCCCCGGCTTTCGAAGGTCTTCCTTACGGGGTGCCACTACTCCTACAATTCATAAGCCCATGCGCTATGTCCGTTTTGAAATCGACTAGTGGCATGTTCTTTTTGAGGAGACCTTTGCTCACATGGACCCTCCGGTATAACAGCCAGGCATTGACAACGCTAAGGTCCAACAAATAATAAAAGATACGAGTGTACCATTTTCTGGACTTGAAGTTGATCCGGTTATAACTCAATGAGCATATCCGCCAGATCAACTCCGCCCATGTACTTGTTGTATTCCTGTACAACAAATGGCCTCTCGATATCAACATATTTGTTTTCCTTAGCTTCCCACCTGCGGCACCTATCGTGTGGTTCAATACCAGCATAATTGGATAATAGGTGTACCGACTTGTTATCATACCAACGTATGGCAACACAATCAGTAACTCTATCAACCCAATCATCATAGCTTCCCCTTCCCTCTCTCTTCAGATCTTTTTCATCCTTGAATGTGATTCCTTTCAGTCGATTTGGGCGCACAGTTGATGCAAAGAGAATCCCATTCTCCCTCAAAACACCTGCCAAATCCATGGGACGAGAACCAGTTATCAAAAAATATCTTGTAATTCTTTATTGGGAACCAGCACAAAAGTATACCGTACTTCAGAATGTTATATAAATAACACACTTGTCTGTAAATATATGTACCATATATATATATATATATATATATATATATATATATATATATATATATATATAAAATATCGTATATATATATATATATATATATATATATATATATATTATATAAATACTAACCTCGAAAATAAGAGCTGTATGTAAAATATACAATGTTTTTTGTTAACACATAAAAAATTTATATTTACCAAAAAAACACTCTCATTTAAACGATATATACTTATTAGCTTGGGAAATATATATATAATATATAATATATATATTATAATATATATATATATTTATTATATATAATATATATATATATATAATATATATATATATCTATATATATATATATATATATATATTATATATATATTATTAATTTATTTATATATATATATATATATATATATATCCTATATATATATATATATATATTTATTTATCTATATATATATACTATATAATTATATATATATATATATATATATATAATATATATATAATATATATATATTATAATATATATATATATATATATATATATATATATATATATATTATGATATATTATATATATATATATATATATATATATATATATATATTAATATATATTATATTTATATATTATATATATATAATATAATATATTATTATATATATAAACGTAATATTATTTTTTTTAAAAAAATTCAATTTTTTTTTATTTGGCTAGCTAATAGCCTGGAATCCGAAGCGGTCACACGTGACTAGCATGAATTTTAATATATATATATTATATATATATATTATATATTATACTATATATATATTATATATATATATATATATATTATAATATATATATATTATATATATATATATAAACGTAATAAAATTATAAAAAAAAAAAAAATTTTTTTTGAGTTTGCAAAATCTAGTAGCCTCGTAGTCCGAAGCGGTACGGTGACCGCATGATTTTCAAGTACGTTTGAGCAGCGATAGGTTTATTTTTACGAAAATATACAAGAATACA
>JABUQX010004540.1:35000-45000 GCA_015478945.1 Trachelipus rathkii
CCCCCCCCCCACTCCCCCCCCCCCCCCCCCCCCCAATACCTAATTATCATACTGATCACGAAATATGCCAAACGTAACAAAGTTTTTGGTTTAACAAAGCTAACATATCATAGTCTGAACCAAGAATATAACACACACCGAAAAAACTAACATACCTTAAACACGATATAAACAGCTAACATTAACAAAGTTCAATACTTAACAACAGTGAAGTAACTAGCAAAACATATAGAACGTTGCCTTTCACATCTTTTTTTATTTTTGTTTTAAAAACTTTTATTTATTTTTATCTTTATTTCTTTAAAACTTTGTTCAAAAGAACTTTTAGCTATTGTTGTAAATTATTTCTTTAAAACATTTAGCTTTTTGCTTTTTTGTTTTTTTTTTTTTTAAAACTTTTAATTTTTAACTATTTCTTTAAAACTTTTTGTTTTTACTAAAATTTTTATTCTTTTCATGTTTATAACGTAAAAAAATTGTGTTTTTACATACCCTAAAACGGTAAATCACTGAATCAGTAAATCAAACCACCCCTACCTCCCCCCCCCTAACCGTCCCAACCCTGATCTATTGGGGTATTTGTCTATTGATCTGTTGACTCCAGTCATATTTTTATTAAATTGCTATGTTTTACATACCCTAAAACGTTGTTGTAGTTGATAAATAAATCAAACGTTCAAGTTAAATGAAAATATACAACACTTTTTCAAACATATCTCTAAAATATTAATGTTAATTTTACATTAACATTGTAATATTGAAAACTAAACAAAAATATATCTCATCCTAGCCTAACTGCCATACAGCATTCATTAACAAGGTAACTAAAATTAGAAGTTTCAACTTACCAGCAGAAGTCGCCATAGCAAGCTCATTCTTTACTATACACACACACACACACACACACACACACACACACACACACACACACACACACACACACACACACACACACACACACACACACTCACAATAATTATAGACACTTTACTTAATACATTAGCCTGGCAATCATCGTACTAACTTACTGATCACATGACTGCTATTTCTTTGATGTCAAGCAGATGTGTAACATTTTCTAAACGTCGTTGGAAGACATTTACATTTTTCACATGTTTAATATAAACATTTCGTTTTGTTATGTATTTTCTTTTACGTTTCTATTATTCCTTATATTTATAATTTGTTAAAAGTTAGTTATTTACTTATTTATTATAGTTTTATTTATTTATTTTTATTTATTTAAAATAATCTATATATTTTTTAAAAAACTTATTTATTTTTGCTTATTCTGTTTAAAACATTTTGTTTTAACTAAAATTTATTTCATTTTATGTTTATAACTTAAAAAATTTTGCGTTTTTACATACCCTAAAGCTGTAAAACAGTAAATCAGTAGATCAAACAACCCACCCCACCCTCCTACCCTTCCATGATATATTGAGTTATTGATCTATTGATTCAAGTCATTTCGAGTATCATTTTGAGGAAAACATAACATAAAAATAAAGTTCTTTATACACTGATCAACGAATATATGCTAACGTAGGCAAAGTTTTCCCATAATAAAAGCTTAACATAACACACCTGAACTAAGAATATAATGTACAACACAAACCCTAGCATACCGTAAGCACGAATAAAACAGCTAACATCAACAAAGTTCCACACATAACAACAGTAAGTAACTAACATAGCATAACAAAAACGTAACCTATTCACACTTTGTCAAGCATATCTCTACCATATCAATGTTAATTAACATTAAATTGTAAATATTTAACAAAAATTTTTATCATAACCTTGTCTTATTATCATAACAGACCTTACGAAATATGCTAACGTAACAAATTTGTACATTTAATAAAGCTAACATAACATAACCTGAACTTAGAATATAGATGTTACAACGGACAAACCTAACATTTACCGTCACGTATGGAAGAATCGGCTAAATTTCACAAAGTTCGATACTTTATCAAAGGTGAAGTAGCTAAAACAACACATAAAAAAAACTCAATGTATCCCCAAACTTTTCCAAAACATTATCTCTAAAATATTAAGTCCAATTTACAATTAGCGTTGTAATATTTATGAGAACTAAACAGAAAATTAACCCTAACCTAACCTAACAGCCATACAGCATTCATTTAACAATGTAACTAAAATTAGAAGTTTCAACTTACCCGCTGAAGTCACCATATATATTATTATTATATTATTATTATTATTATTATTATTATTATTATTATTATTATTATTATTATTATTATTATTATTATTATTATTATCACAAAGATCTCACAACACCAATAACCGTGTGCGGACCATATCGCTTGCAGTGTTTACAGCTAAAACATTGGTTGGTAAATTGCTCTCTACCCTACACCTAAACATTACGCAATCTTTAACAAAGAACAAAGGGTTCGGTTACAACATCTGTTATCCTCTTGAGAGGGTGGATACAAAGAACGTGAGAAACAAACCATTCAAAAGCGTGTGAAAAAGATAATTAGTTTTGAAGGGGAATAAACAAAGAACGGGTATCAATTACATGAACATCTGTTGCTTTGTTCTAACAAAGGTATGAAAGCGATTCAACATCTGTTATCCTCTTGAGAGGGTGGATACAAAGAACGTGAGAAACAAGCCATTCAAAAGCGCGTGAAAAAGATAATTAGTTTTGAAGGGGGATAAACAAAGAACGGGTATCAATTACATGAACATCTGTTGCTTTGTTCTAACAAAGGTATGAATGCGATTCAACAACTGTTACATGAAGGGTAAATTGCTATGCGTATAAACATGTACGCAAACACATGCACACATACACACATACACACACACACACACACACACACACACATACACACACACACACATATATATATATACAATAAAATATATATATATATATATATATATATATATATATATATATATATATATATATATATATATATATATATATATATATATTATTGTGTGAGGAGAGTTAGTAAATATTGGTTTAATAATAAGATATATTTCATCAATTTGTAAGATATTAATATAAAGATCTTCACATTGGTCGCTTTAATATTATTTTTGTTTTTCCGATTATTTTTTCTTTCACATTTTTAATATAAACATTTCGTTTTCTTATTATTTTCTTTTAAGTTTTTTATTATTCTTCTTTATATTTATATTTTGTTAAAAGTTATTTATTTATTTTAATTTTATTTATTTTTATTTTATGTTCCCTAGCACAGCAAGACACCTCGGCCGCTAACCCCGAGAGACTACATCCAACGCCCATGTCGAGCGTTCGAACCTTAGCGCTTAACGTCTCAGCGTCTTCATGCCTTTACGTCTCCCCGGATTTAAGGTGTATAACAATTAGATCGCGAGTGACCCGCCGCATCATATATATATATATATATATATATATATATATATATATATATATATATATATATATATATATATATATATATATATATATATATATATATATATATATATATATATATATATATATATATATATAAGGAAATAAGTTTTAAGTCAGTAAAAGCAACTTGTTCATTTTAATTCCTTTATTACATAATTAGAAACTAAATAATCACTGACATACATATTTTAACATTAAATATATTTACAAGATTATTAAATATAAAAGTTTTACAAAAGTAATTACTATATATATATATACATATATAAATATAATAGATATATATATATATATATATATATATATAAATATATTACAAGTATATTATATATATATATATATATATATATATATATATATATAAAACTAATCAACCCTATCATGGAGCTTTATGAATATTTCAAATTTAAACATTCTAAGTCTTTACAAATATGCTTATCATTTGCGTTGTTGTTCCTCAGATAGTTTCTTATCTCTTCAATACCATCCGATAGCACATATGTAAAAAGTTCTCTCTCAGATATCATAGTATGTTTACTGTCAGGATCAGCAGCGTAAATACTTCCGCTCCATTGTTTTCTAAATAGATAGATGAATTTCTGCACGTTCATAGATTTTAAGAAGTTTTCAATGATAGTTTCAGTATCATCAGTTAGATTTTTCTTAAACGCACAATATTCCTGGTATAACATAGAATGAGCTACAGTTACGTAATTACCCAGTATTTCAGTCTTCTTCATTTGCAATAATACCCTCCTGCGAACTTCAGACATATATTTCAACCGTTGTATACCTTTAATACTGATTCTATGAGCCGTAGGTTCAAATACACCTGATTCCTTACGCCTCTTCCATACTCGAACCTCTATTCTATGTGAAATTATACCCTTAGAATAAGAGAGAGTAAGGTGATTGGTCTTGGTTTCCTCGCTCTGGCTAATAATCGTTTTCGGTGAGTCTAAAATTTCGGTAGACTTAGAGTACTCCTTGACCCATTCTGCAGCGTGGTGGCATATACAGAGTAACTCATCAGTACTCATAAAAATGCGTTTGTTACTATGGTATACAGATTGATTAATACACGTGAAAAATTCAGACCCGTTAGGGTTTCTTTTATATAAGAATGAAACTCCGCTCCTTGGGATCTTGATTTCCCATTGTACAATATCTTGTATAGAGGTATATCTGTTAAGATGGGTCATGATATACACACGGTAATACTTGGTGAAAATAGAACACTTTTAAGACAGAGCACAGAACTTGTTCAACGTATAACAGCTAAAGCAACTATGGTTTTAAAATGAGTTTATACCTATAAGTTAATATAACATTCCTGTTCAAATACAGCTTAAAAGAGGTATGATAAATTTCATCCAATCACATAAATACACGTTCAAGGGATAAAGAATATTCAACCAATCACAGGATATGTCTAATGCAGATGAGGAATATTTCAACCAATCACAGGATAGGTTAAAAGGAGAAAAGATATATTTCGTCCAATCACAAGAAAGGCAAGCATTTCCCTCCTTATCAACTCAAAAGGTCTCCCTGAAACAATATGTTTCAGATTAAAATATATTTATTTTGGTTTTTGTTCTTACTTGTTATCCTGTTTCGTATTGTTAAGATTCGTTTTCAGTCTTAACAACATGTGTTTGTAGATATTGCGTATATCGTTAGATTATCAGGAGTATATATATATATATATATATATATATATATATATATATATATATATATATATATATATATATATATATATATATATATATATATATATATAGTATATAATATATATCTTCCACCAAGAAAGGATGCGCGCCGGGTCACTTCGCGATCTAATTGTATACACCTTTAAATCCGGGGAGACGGTAAAGGCAGAAGACGCTGAGACGTTTAAGCGCTAAGTTTCGAACGCTCGCATGGGCGTTGATGTAGTCTCCTCGGGCGTTAGCGGGCGAGTGTCTTGCTGTGCTAGGGGAACATAAAATTTAAAAATAAATAAAATTAAAAAATAATATAAATTTTAAACAAAATATTAAATATAAAGAAGAATAATAAAAACTTAAAAGAAAAATAATAAGAAAAAGAAATGTTTATATTAAAATGTGAAAAGAAAAATTAATCAGAAAAACAAAAAATAATATTAAAGCGACCAAT
Source organism: Trachelipus rathkii (assembly GCA_015478945.1). Taxonomy (NCBI): domain Eukaryota; kingdom Metazoa; phylum Arthropoda; class Malacostraca; order Isopoda; family Trachelipodidae; genus Trachelipus; species Trachelipus rathkii. The sequence continues at coordinate 40,597 of JABUQX010004540.1, forward strand.
GTGAAGATCTTTATATTAATATCTTACAAATTGATGAAATATATCTTATTATTAAACCAATATTTTAACTAACTCTAAATATATATATATATATATAATATATATAATATTATATATATTTATATATATATATATATATATATATTCGGGGAGTATGTATGTATGTGTGTGTGTGTGTGTGTGTGTGTGTGTGTGTGTGTGTGTATGTGTGCATGTGTTTGCGTACATGTTTATACGCATAGCAATTTACCCTTCATGTAAGTTGTTGAACCGCATTCATACCATTGTTAGAACAAAGCACCAGATGTTCATGTAATTGATACCCGTTCTTTGTTTATTCCCCTTCAAAACTAATTATCTTTTTCACGCGCTTTTGAATGGCTTGTTTCTCACGTTCTTTGTATCCACCCTCTCAAGAGGATAACAGATGTTGAACCGCATTCATACCATTGTTAGAACAAAGCACCAGATGTTCATGTAATTGATACCCGTTCTTTGTTTATTCCCCTTCGAAACTAATTATCTTTTTCACACGCTTTTGAATGGTTTGTTTCTCACGTTCTTTGTATCCACCCTCTCAAGAGGATAACAGATGTTGTAACCGAACCCTTTGTTCTTTGTTAAAGATTGCGTAATGTTTAGGTGTCAGGTAGAGAGCATTTTACCAACCAATGTTTTAGCTGTAAACATGCAAGCGATATGGTCGCACACGTTATTGGTGTTGTGAGATCTAGTGGAATACATAATAATAATAAAATAATAATAATAATAATAATAATAATAATAATAATAATAATAATAATAATAATAATAATAATAATAATAATATTTTGTGCTGACTTCAGCGGGTAAGTTGAAACTTCTAATTTTAGTTACATTGTTAATGAATGCTGTATGGCTGTTAGGTTAGGTAGGGTTAAATTTTCTGTTTAGTTCTCATAAATATTACAACGCTAATGTAAAATTGACATTAATATTTTAGAGATATGTTTGGAAAAGTTGGGATACATTGAGTTTTTTATGTGTTGTTAGCTACTTCACCTTTGATAAGTATCGAACTTTGTGAATGTTAGCCGATTATTCATACGTGAGGTATGTTAGGTTTGTCGTTGTACATTATATTCTAAGTTCAGGTTAGGTTATGTTAGCTTTATTAATGTAAAAATTTGTTACGTTAGCATATATTCGTAGGTCTGTATGATAATTAGACAAGGTTATGATAAATTTTTGTTAAATATTACAATGTTAATGTAAATTAACATTGATATGTTAGAGATGTGCTTGACAAAGTGTGAATAGGTTACGTTTTTGTTATGCTATGTTAGTTACTTTACTGTTGTTAAGTGTGGAACTTTGTGAATGTTAGCAGTTTATTCGGTGCTTAAGGTATTGTAGGTTTGTTGTTGTACATATATTCTTAGTCAGGTGATGTTATGTTAGCTTTATTAATGGGAAAACTTTGCTACGTTAGCATATATTCGTTGATCAGTGTATAAAGAACTTTATTTTTATGTTATGTTTTCCTCAAAATGATACTCGAAATGACTTGAATCAATAGATCAATAACTCAATAGATCATGGAAGGGTAGGAGGGATGGGGTGGGTTGTTTGATCTACTGATTTTACTGTTTTACAGCTTTAGGGTATGTAAAAACGCAAAATTTTTAAGTTATTTAAACATTAAAATGAAATAAAATTTTTCAGTTTAAAACAAAATGTTTTAAACAGAATAAGCAAAAATAAATAAGTTTTTTAAAAAAATTATATATATTTATTTTTAAAAATAAATAAAAGATAAAAATAAATTAAAAACTATAATAAATAAGAAATAACTAACTTTTAAACAAATTATACAATATAAGGAATAATAAGAAACGTAAAAGAAAATACATAACAAAACGAAATGTTTATATTAAACATGTGAAAAATGTAAATGTCTTCCAACGAGGTTTAGAAAATGTTACACATTTGCTTGACATCAAAGAAATAGCAGTCATGTGATTCAGTAAGTTAGTACGATGATTGCCAGGCTAATGTATTAAGTAAAGTGTCTATAATTATTGTGAGTGTGTGTTGTGTGTGTGTGGTGTGGTGTGTGTGTGTGGTGTGTGTGTGTGTGTGTGTGTGTAGTATAGTAAAAGAAAGAGATTGCTATGCTGACTTCTGCTAGTAAGTTGAAAACTTCTAATTTTAGTTACCTTGGTAATGAATGCTGTATGTCATTTAGGCTAGGATGAGATATATTTTTGATTAGTTTTCAATATTACAATGTTATTATAAAATCATAACCATTTAATATTTTAGAGATATGTTTGAAAACAGAATGTTGTATATTTTCATTTAACTTGAACGTTTGATTTATTTATCAACTACAACAACGTTTTAGGGTATGTAAAACATAGCAATTTAATAAAAATATGACTGGAGTCAACAGATTCAAATAGACAAATACCCCAAAATCAGGGTTGGGACGGTTAGGGGGGACGGTAGGAGTGGTTTGATTTACTGATTTCAGTGATTTACCGTTTTTAGGGTATGTTAAAAACACAATTTTTTACGTTATTAAACATGAAAAGAATAAAATTTTAGTTCTAAAAACAAAAAGTTTTAAAGAAATAGTTAAAAATTAAAAGTTTTAAAAAAAAAAAAAAAAAAAAAAACAAAAATGTTTTTAAAGAAAAAAATTTAAAAAAATAGCTAAAAGTTTTTTAAAAAAAAAAGTTTTAAAAAAAAAAAGTTAAAAATAAAATAAAAGTTTTTAAAAAAAAAAAAAAAAAAAAGTGTGAAAGGCAACGTTCTATATGTTTTGCTAGTTACTTCACTGTTGTTAAGTATTGAACTTTGTTAATGTTAGCTGTTTATTCGTGTTTAAAGTATGTTAGGTTTTTCGGTGTATGTTATATTCTTGGTTCAGACTATGATATGTTAGCTTTGTTAAGCCAAAAACTTTGTTACGTTGGCATATATTCGTTGATCAGTATATAAATTAGGTACGGTGATGCAAAATATTACAGTGTTAATACGAAAATAGTAATGATATGTTAGAGATATGTTTGAAAACGTATGAATAGGTTACGTTTTTGTATGCAACGGTAGTTACTTTACTGTTGTTAAGTATGGAACTTTGCTAATGTTAGTGATTTATTCAGGCAAAGGGTATGTTCGATTTGATGTTATACATTATATTGTTACATCAGGTTATGATATGTTAGCTTTATTGATGGGAAATCTTTGCTGCGTTAGCGTATTTTCGTTGGTCAGTATGATAATTACACAAGATTGTGATAAATTTTTGTGAAATGTTACTATGTTCGTGGAAGGATAAATAATGATATGTTAGAGTTATGTTGAAAAAGTGTGAATAGGTTACTTTTTTGTAAATGTTAGTTATGTCACAGTTGTTAAGTATTGAACTTTGGTAATGTTGCAGTTTATTCGGGTATAAGATGTGTTAGGATGGTGAGTGTACATTATATTCCGTAGTTCATATGATCCGTATGATTGCTTTATTAATATGAAACTTGTTACGTTAGCATATATTCATTGATCAGTAAGAAATACTTACACAAGGTGTTGATAATTTTTGTTGTAACATGTTACTAGTTAATGATAAAAAACAATCAGTGAAATGTTTAGAAAAAGTGTAAGTAGGTTACATTCTGCGCCAATGTTAGTTACTTTACTGTTGTTTAGTATGAAACTTTGTTAATGTTAACATATATATTCATGTTTAAGATGTGTTAGGTTGTGAAATGTTACTTTTATTCGTAGTTCGGATGATGCTATGTTTGCTTTATCGATGTGAAAACTTTGTTACGTTAGCAAATATTCATTGATCAGTATGATAGTTAGACAAGGCTATGATAAAATTTTGTTAAATATTACTATGGTAATGTAAAAATATTCAGTGATATGTTAGAAAAAGTGTAAGTAGGTTCCGTTCTGCACTCAATGTTAGTACTTTACCTGTTGTTAAGTATGGAATCGTTGTTAATGTGCATATATTCATTGATCACGTATGATAATTTAGACAAGGTATGATAAAATGTTGTTAAATATTACTATGTTAATGTATAAAAATCCTGGATTTGGGTAGGGATGGGGGAGAGAGTGGGTGGTTTGATTACTGATTTACTGATTTAAGGGTATGTAAAAACCCAATTTCTTAAGTATTAATTGAACAGCCGTTAAATTTTTTAGTAAAAACAAACTTTTTAAAGCATATAAAACAAAATAAATTGGAAAGTTTTTGTGTTATTTATACAAAATATGACATGAATCAACAGATCATAGATGGGGAGGGGGTGTGAGGGAGGAAGGTGGGAGGCCGGGTTCATAACATAGATGGGGAGGGTCGGGAGGCTTGGGAGGCTGGGAAGAGGCCGGGAAGGCTCAAGAGGCTCC
>JABUQX010004540.1:47500-52500 GCA_015478945.1 Trachelipus rathkii
TATATAATATATAATATATATATATATATATATAATATATATATTATAATATATATATTATATATATATATATATATATATATTATATATATATATATATATATATATATATATATAATATATATATATATATATATATATTCTGGTAAAAATTTAACGCACCACGTACTAAATATGACGTCATGTTTGTCAGTATGTTCCAATCTGTGTGGTTTGCCACTAAGAAGGGGTAATACAGCATAAGCACTAAGCAGTGCAGAATCACCTGTCTGATAGATGGTAGCTATGTGAGGCGTGCCGTGAAAATAGCTTACTCCATGTCGACGTATGATTTAGTTCACGTGCAGCATCCGTCGATTGCGTTGTAGAAATTTTATGTCGTATTGCAGCAGGAGCCCTCCACCCATTACCGTCTTTTAACATGGAGAGGCCTCGCCATTTAACCAGAGATTAGTGCATAAGAGCTTTGATGGTGGAAGAGCATAATATGAGGTATGTGGTGAATTTGCTTGGTGTACATGATACCAGGATCAGTCAAATGGTTAGCCGGTTCTGTGACACGGCGGTCGGAGTGCAAACATCGCGGACAGGGCATGAAGAGTGTTACCACTGCAAGAGACGAGCGATATCTGCAGATGAGGGTGTTGGGAAATAGATGGTCCACCAGTACTGAGCTTCGGAATAATCTCGTGACCGCAAGGTCAGACGACTGCTCCATGAAGCAGAACTGGAAAGTAGGAGAGTTGTCACCGAACCGCTGCTCAGCTCCGTGTACAAAGTACGACTCCAGTTTGATAGGCATCACGCACACTAGACAATCGACGACTGGAAGCGTGTATTGTTTACAGACGAAACCAGGGTATGAAAGAGATCTATATATGCAAACCCTGACGAGAGTGAGACATGACGTCATATTTCCTAAGTGGTGCGATAACTTTGAACGAAATATATAGACCCCTATAATGAAAGGAGCGTTTGAAAAGGCACTTATAACGAAAGAGCTTTTGGAATTGGGTGTCGAAATAGGTTGTAGTGTGGCAGGTCCCTTTCCAGGGGTCTTTCATCCATATACTTATTTTGTGGTAGGTAAACGGGCTCCATTTTTACCGGGGTTCTAACGGTGTCCACTTTAGTTTATTAATTAATAGGCTATTGCAAAGGACACTATCACTCTGATGACTTGATTTCGAATCTCTGAGATTCTGACGGCTGTTGACCTACGTTTTTTTATTTTTGAAAGTTCGTACCTTACGAGCATGGCCATATTCTAGGAGGGAACTTCTCTAAGTAACTGCTACCTAGGTACCGGACAAGGGATTTAACCCGGGCCTTTGCTTTGCGATTCTATCGCACTAACGATATAACCGCAATATAGATAAGAAGAATGAGAACGATAGTAGTTGGGAGTACGAAATCCCGAGTTGCAAATGTTGCAAAGCAACATTGCAACATTGTCAAACGTCCATGTACGCGTACACACGAGCGTACGTTCATGACGAAGTCATGAACGTACGTGAGGTGTTTTTTATATCGATATGTATATATATATATATATATATATATATATATATATATATAATATATATATATATATTATATATATATATATATATATATAGTATACATAATCGATTATAATACATACCCCACCCCCCGTGCGCACCGCAGGTGCGCACACACGAGCGTTCGTTCATGACGTAGTCATGAACGTACGTGAGCTGTTATTTACACGTATACAATTGCATATATACATACACATTTCCATATACACACCCCTCACCCCCTTTCGCTTCATCTGTGTCTCTGTTGTCGTGGCTACTTCGATTACCCTCCCCATTTCGTTTTTTCGCGTCATCCATCATCTTTTGTCTCACCCACAGCGCGCCGCCGCTTAGCTATTTTGATCCGCTTGATCCGCCGCACTCGCCACCACTTTCGAACCGACTTCCGCTCCGGTCGCTTCCGTCTCCCGGTTCGGCCCCGCTTTTCGTCGCTGCTTTTGCCTGTCGCGTCAGCTTTGCTTTTCATCGAAGAGGGAGTCTTTCCTCACTTCCCCTTTTCTCCGTTTACCCCATCTCTCTCTTGTGAACATCGACCAAAATTGAAAGAGGCAACATCGAACCTCCTCCTTTTCCGCCCTTCATTACCAAGCAATAGTCGTTGTTTAAGCTTAGGCGTTGAGGTTCGTCTCCAGACTTGATTTCGGATTTTTACTTTAAATAAAATAGCCAGTCAATATATATATATATATATATAATACTATATATATATTATATATATATATATAATATAATAATATATATTATATATTATATATACATAGCACACCACACAATATATATATATATATTAATATATATATTTATATATATATATATATATTATATATATATATATATATATATTAGTGATGCACCGATCCATGGTATCGGTATCGGTATCGGTATCGGAAATTTTGAGAGTAGTAGTATCAGTATCGGTATCGTATCGGGTATCGTAAAATTTGGCGAACCTTTAACCGATACCACAATTTTGCGTCTATAAATTGATTTCGATATTATACGGTAAGGTATATATATATATATATATAATATTATATATATATATATATATATATATATATATATATATATATATATATGATTTATGTTTATATATTCATTATATATATATATATAATATATAATATATATCCGCAATTTGTCTGATAATTTCCCTAGCTATCTGACCTACCGTATGTTAATATAGGCGTTTTCGTTTTTGCATTTGAGCTTACGAAACGTAAGAAATGCTCGAGTTTGTGTTCGTTTTTTGTTAAACAGCGCAAAAACGCAAGAAATTTCCTTAATTCTATAAGGTTGCTATTTCCTGTGATTGCTGAATTTAACACGTTCTTACGAAAATATGTAAACAAAAAAAAATGACGGCGTTGTAGGCCCGTTTGAATTTATGAATATTTCATTCAATAAAATCAGCTTTAAATCTAATTTCTTCCAAATCGATAAACTCCATCATAATAGTTGATCAATTTTTTTTTGTAATATAGACCATTTGTTATTTTTTATTTTTATTTTTGTTTATCCGAAATCGACGGGCTCCAACACAATAGCTGATTCCAATTGTTTGCAAAACAAAAGTAAGCCTCGTAAGAATTCATGTTCGTTTTTGCACGAAATTCAGGCAATTAGTTCATTCAATCAGGAGTGCCAAAGAAGTCTTATGGAAGTTAAGTGTAGGTTTAAGTGTTTTTATAAAAAAAGATTCCAAATTTTTAAATTCTTCATCTGTAGAAGCATTTTGAAGAATGGAGAATTTTTGAAGAGATATAGGGTGCCTATTAAGGTCATAGTGATCTCTGACAGCTAAATTCTCTGGTTGAGAGATGGGAAGATTAGTTCGAAAGGAAATGCCCATGTGTTTGAAGGCTCGCATCTTTAGTTATAGGAAAGTTTGACCTACACAGTCGACGTTCCAGTCGGCACATTTATATTTGTAAACTATGTGTGACCTCAAGTTTATGGAGATGCTTTCTTTAATCTTAAAGAAACTGCCAATTGAGGTTGCATTTGGGAAACTTCTGTATTAAGATGTTCTAATCTGACAAAGTGAAGACATTGAAATTGGAGGAAAGCCGAGCTAAACAGAAAGTTTCGAAACATTCCTATGCAGTAGTAGTTTTAGGAGATAAGTGGTTATCGAGAAACGAGTAAACAAGTTTATCAAAAAGGTTAGAGGGATAAAGGCTAAAGCTAGAAAATTTACGGAGAAAGGTGATTTCTTCATGGAAAAACTTCCAATCAGAACAAATAACAAAGCTTGTGTATGCGGACCTTAGACAGCAATTTATGATTAAAGAGATAGAAATAAAAAATTAGTCCCAGCTAAAGTATTAGGGGCTCTGCGATAAGTTGAAGTAGCAAAGCCCACATATATTTTCTTGGACTAATTTTTTAGTTCTATCTCCTTTAATCATAATTGTAATAATACGAAGCATTTACGAAGGAATAATGTTAAGTATTTTAATTTGCTTTTAATTTAGACCGTTTCGTTTTTTCATTTGTGCTTAAAGCTCGATAAGAAGATGCTACCCCAGTTTTAGCAAGAATTTATTGTATTAACGACCGCATTTCGTGCAGGCTTACTTTATGTTTTTACAATCGTAAATCAGCTGTTGTGATGGCAACAACGTGAGTTTTGAGAATAAAAGTCCATCCACATAGCAAATCAAATCCTAGATTACCAGACAATTCAAATATATTTGTGATGGAGTTACTCAGAGTGCGATATAGATTTAAAGACCGATTTTATTGAATAAACCATTTCATCAATTTCAGAACGGGGCCTACCACACCGCCATCTTGTTTGTTTACCATTTTTACGTAAGAATGCTTATAATCAGCAATCATGGAAATATCAACCTTAACGAAGAATTTAGGAAATTCTCTACGTTTGGTGGGCATTCCTTTATGATTTTTCGGTAAGCATTCTTACGTCTCTACAGCACAAATGCAAAAAACGAAAAGCTTATATATATATATATATATATATATTATATATATATATATATATATATATTATATAATATATTATATATAATAATATATATATATAAATTATATATATATATATATATATATATATGATATGGGTGATCATTTGGAAGGTTTGTTTTACGATGGGAAATAAAAACCCTAGCATTGCAAGCTTATGGTGCAAAAGTTTATTATGAGTCAGAAAGAACAATGTATGCATTTACTTTTAAAAGATTAGCTCATTAAATGTTGGCGCGATCACGGTTTTAAATGACAGTCCATCTTGAAATCAGATATAGCGACCTACGTATGTCTCGACGAATAACGCGAGCAATGTGCTTCTAAAAGCGTCCGATAGGGAGGCTGGATTATCCCTGAAGACCAGTGACTTCACGGTTAACCCCAAAGAAAATAAATCCAATGTGTGGATATTGCACGATCTAGGAGGCCAATTCACAAGTCCAAAAC
>JABUQX010004540.1:57500-60450 GCA_015478945.1 Trachelipus rathkii
CATTATATGCTATACCAGGAATATTACGCATTTAAGAAAATGCTAATTGATGACTCTGGAATCATCATCGAACGCTTTCTGAATTCTATAGATGTACAGAAATTCGTCTATTTACTTAGAAAATATTGGCAAGAAAGTATTTACGCAGACGATCCAGAATCTAAATACACCATGATATCAGAGAGGGAACTTTTTACATATGTGCTGTCGGAAGGTATTAATGAGACACGAAACTACATAATTGATAACGATATAAATGACTGGCATATTTGTAAAGATCTAGAGCGTTTTAATCTGTAGATGTCATAAAGACCACGTGAAAAATGTTGTAATGTGTTGTTATAATATATATATATATATATATATATATATATATATATAATATATATATATATATTATATATAATATATATATAAGATATATATAATATAATATTCATTTTAATATATATAAATATATATATATATATAATATCTTGTAAATATATTTAATGCAAAAAATATGTAAGTCTATGATTATTAAATTTCTAAATATGTAGTAAAGTTTCTATTATCCTTAATTTTTACTTTCCTGTATAATGATCTAAAAGTATGTTAAGAGCTAAATGTATATAAAAGTTTCATGACATCATGAGCTTAAAGGAATGGGGAGTAATACAGCGTAAATGATATTTAGGAGTGAATTGAGCTGTAAGATGTTAGCATCTTAAAAAGTTGTAGCTAGGGGATTTATTACATGTGTTCAAAAATGGTTGTATATTTTAAAACCCTGGTACACGTGTGCTAATCACACATCGGATTTTCAGATAGACACCCTTGCCACACTTCGATCCTTCCAATTCGCTTGATTTTAAAATGAGTTTAAAGAACTGCGTTAATTTTTATCCGATCTCAGGCAAGTTAAGGATATGCAAAAAACATTTTTACATTACCTAAAAGCCAAAAAGGCGATAAAATAATTCTCTACCAAATCACATACGAGGCTATATAGAGATAAGGTTTACTCCGTCCACTCACAAGAAAGAAAGCCTTTCCTTCTTACCTGTTTAAAGTTTCTCAACGAACCATCATGTTTCAGTTTGAAATATATTTATAAAAATAATAATAATAACATCGATTTTTGATTCTCTGTCTATGCTGGAATTACCTTTCGAACTTTTATTAGGCTTAAAATAGCTTAAAATTTACACAAACATACACACAATTAAGTAGTTATTTCATCACATTTCACAGAAAGAGCCCAGTCTCATATTTGCAAGGAATGTACGTTGTTGTGTGTTTTTCGTGGATTGTCAATTTACATAAATCCTATTGGAATAGTTCTCGAATAAAAACATAAATAATAATAATAATAATAATAATAATAATAATAATAATAATAATAATAATAATAATAATAATAATAATAATAATAATAATAATAATAATAATAATAATAAATAATAATAATAATAATAAAAATAAAAAATAATAATAATCATAAATAATATATAAGTCTGGTCATAAAGCAGCTCAAATTATTAAAAATTGAAAATTTTTAGTCAGCATTTTAATGAATAATATAAATGTAGGTGAATAATTGTTGTTTTTAAATAAAATCCTAGAATGATTTTAATAAAATACATGTTAACAGAGAAGAATTTATTTTGCTATGTTTATACTTATTACAATGCTAAATATGATGTAAAGCAGTAAGTCGATGGAACAAACCGTTGTACACCAAGGTGTGGAGGGGTGCTGGTTTCTTGCATTACTGTTTTACTGTTTTAATGCTTTAGGGTACGTATAATTAATGTTTTTAATAAAATTGTATAAATTTAGAAAACAATTATTTTAATTGAATGAACTATATATATGTATGAATAATTATCATTTTAAATAAAACTAGAATGATTTTCAAATACAAATACCATGTATATATCACGAGAAGAATTATTTCGGCATGTTTATACTTATTACATGGTTAATATGATGTGACAGCAGTAAGCAATAGAACAAAACCGAGTAGCACTGAATGTTTACCGAGGTCTTATGAAACGCCTGTGCTGCAATTATATTTTAATGTTCTGTGTTTTAAGAGAATAATAATACTATATATGGCAAAAAAGTAAAAATTATTTTATGCATATCACATTGGTCTTTAAATAAAAAGTCATTAAGAGCTCGTCATAAAGATATACCACTTCAAATTAACACTTATTATATTTGTTTTCAGGAACTGAAGAAACTTTGAAATAATTTTTAGTTATAAATTCGAAGGTAAATATAATTACGTGCATAATTAATGTGCGTGTGTATGTGTTGTGTAAATGTGTATGTATATGTAATTGTATATGCATGTAAATAACAACTCACATACGTTCATGACTTCTCGTAAGAACGAACCTCGTGTCTGTTGTTGTATTGTTATATGTGATATGTATATTAATTGTATATGCATAGTGTAAATTAACAACTGCCGCATAGTTATGACTCGTAATGAACGAACTCTCGTGTGGTGCCACCATCGGGTGCGCACGTAAGTGCGTGTGTGTATGTGTGGAGTGGGGATGTGTGTGGGTGTGTGGTTGTGTGTGTGTGTGGGTTTATAATAATAATATAATATTAATAAAATAAAATAAATAATTAATAATAATAAAAATAATAAAAATATAATGAATAATAATATAATAATAATAATAATATCATCATCATCCATCATCTCATCATCATCATCATAATCATCGATCATCAATCATCATCATCATCATCATCAATCATCATCATATCATCATATCATCATAATAATAATAATAATCAATAATAATAATAATTAATAATAATAAAATAATAATAATAATAATAATAATGAAATATAAAAAAAAAAATCCTTTATAGTGTAGTAGTAGTAGTTGCTGTAATAGTAGCAATTAGTAGTTGGGTAGTAGCGGAAGTAGTAGTAATCTCTCTC
>JABUQX010004541.1:5000-12500 GCA_015478945.1 Trachelipus rathkii
GTTTACCCCGGTTTGAGTAAAACTTGCAAGGAAATATTTGGCCTCTCCTCCAACTAGTGTTCCAATTGAGAGAGTATTTAGCAATTGCTGGGCTAATAATATGAGAAAAAGGAAAACAGGACTCTCAGCAGAAAAGGGCCGTTAAAATGGGATGTTTCTCAAGCACAAAACCTTTCTTATTTTTTTAGATTTCAAATCCCGTTTGTGATTTTAGTATATTCTGTTGTAAAAGCTCTTTCATTAAAGGTCGGAGGATGGGCGAAAGAGGCTGGTGGGTGCATGTTGAGTTGGTCCCGCTCTTCGCACCCTGGTAACAATTTATATTAATGATTGTGGCTAAACTCGCAATATTAGGTACTATATAAATATATATAAATATATATAATATATATAATATATATATAATATACTATTAATATATATATATATATATATATATATATAATATATATATATATAATTACTTATATATATAATATAATATATATATTAAATCGTTTTGTTTTATATTTGTGCTTACGAAACATAAGAAATGCTCGAGTTTGCGTTCTTTTTTGTCAAACTTACCGAAAAATTGTAAGAAATGCTTCCAAGCGTAAGAAATTTCCTCAATTCTGTAAGGTTCTATTCCCTGCTAGCCGGAATTTAAGCACGTTCCTACGAAAAAATGTAAACAAACAAGATGGGCGGCTTTAGTAGGCCCAGTCTTGAATGAGGAATTTTATTCAAATAATCAGCTTAATCTAATTCTTCCAAATGGATAAACTCCATCACAAATAGCTGATCAAATATCTGTAATATAAAACCAATTTGTTATGTTTTTTATTTTCTGCTTATTCCAAAACCACGTACCTCCATCACAATAGCTGATTTCAAATTGTTTAAAAACAAAAGTAAGCCTACACGAAATCGCGGTCGTTTAAGGGAGACTTCATAGGCAAACCTCAACTATTCCAAACCGATAAAAGTAAATGTTTTTTTGATGAAACAACTATGATATCTTTAATTTTATGAAAAAAACAACAAAAAAAAAACTGTTCGTTTTTGAAAAGTTTTAGGGTGAAGAGAGGAATTTTTTTTTTTGAATTTCCACAAAAACTGCCATAAATCTTAATTTTCAAGATATTTCAATTGTTTTTGCACTAAAATACTCCAATTTAGTGTGTAATGAAATTTTATTTAGGACACCTTATTTGAAAATTTGTTTTTTTTAAAAAATTTTTTTTACAAATCTCTTGGAAAAAAGCTATTTCAAAATTTGGAACAGAGAATTAGTTCAACCATGCGTTGGGACAACCACCGTTACGTTCTACCAAACATTTAATATAAACGTCAGTTTGTTACACGTTTATATGTGAGCTTGGTACCAAATTTTGAAGAAAAAAAATCTGTTCGGTTTTTTTAATGAAATTTCTTTTTATATCTCATGTAGGAAAAATGAATGCCTAGGAAAAAACGCAAATAAACATTGGAAAAATTTTTAATTTTTTAGACGGCAAGAAAAAAAACTTTATTCTTCATTATATATATATATATATATATATATTATATATATATATATATATATATATATATATATATATATATATATATATATATAATATATATATATATATATATATATTATATATATATTATTATATATATATATATATATATATTATATAGTTCCAAGCAACCTTCTATTGATTTAAATAAGTACAGAGTTTCAAAGCAGTGATGTCGAAGTAGGTGACTTGAAAACTGTTTCGTGATGCCTTCTTTTTTGGGAAGGCGGAGAGCTTTCAGTACATTGTCTAACGGCGACGCTTTTGTCGATGGTTCGAATCCTGGCGCGAGTGAAATTTTTTTCGTCTTATTATTGAAATTTGTTCTAACAAGCATGTTGTGCCGCATGTCGTCGATTCCTTCACTTTGGTGTCATTTGCTCCTGGTTAACCCATGAGGCAACCCCTGAAGAATGCGTTTAGCCCCAGAGGGTTTCCAACCACCTTCTGTGGATTTAAATAAGTATCGAGTTTCAAAGCAGTGATTTTGAAGCAGGAGATTTGAAATTCCGAGATGCGTTCTTTTTTTAGGGAGGCGGATCGGACTAGTGGCAGAGCCTACTGTACATTGTCTAACGGCGACCCTGTTGTCGATGGTTCGAGTCCTGGGCGCGAGTGAATTTTTTTCGTCTTCTTATTGCAAATTTGTGGCAACAAGTATCTTGTGCGCATGCGGCGTTCCTTGACTTTGGTCGGTTGCTTCTGTAACCCATGAGCACCCCTAAAGAATGCCGTGTAACCCCAGAAGGGTTTCCAACCACCCTTGTATGGATTAAAATAAGTATCGAGTTTCAAAGCAGCGATATCGAAGCAGGAGATTTAAAAACTTCCGAGATTCCTTCTTTTTTGGGGAGGGCGATCGAAACTAGTGGTAGGACATCCTGCTACATTGTCTAAAAAAGTGACGCTGTTTCGATGGTTCGAGTCCTTGGCGCAAGTGAAAATTTTTTCGTCTTATTATTGCAAATTTGTCGTAACAAGCATGTTGTGCGCCTTTTGGCGTTAAATAATTTTGGTAGGTTGCTCCTGTAACCCATGAGCACCCCTAAAGAATGCCGTGTAGCCCCAGAAGGGGTTCAAACCACCCTTCTGTGGCTTTAAATAAGTATCTAGTTTCAAGCAGTGATATCGAAGCAGGAGGCTTGAAAACTGAGATGCCTTCTTTTTTGGAGGAGGCGGATCAGACTAGTGGTTTTTTTTTTTTTTTCCTTTGGTTTTTTTTTTTTTAAAATTGTACATTGTCTTACGGCGACGCTGTTGTCGATGGTTCGAATCCTTGGCGCGAGTGAAATTTTTTACTTATTGAAAATTTGTGGGCAACAAGTACCTTTTTACGCATGTCGGCGTTCCTTGACTTTGGTCGGTTGTCTGCAACCCATGAGCACCCCTGAAGAATGCCGTGTAGCCCCAGAAGGGGCTCCAACTACCCTTCCGTAGATTTAAATAAGTATCGAGTTTCAAAGCAGTGATATCGAATCAGTAGATTTGAAAACTTTCGAGATGCCTTCTTTTTTGGGGGAGGCGGATCACAATAGTGGTAGAGCCTCCTGCACATTGTCTAACACAGCGACGCTGTTTTCGATGGTTCGAGTCCTAGCCACGAGTGAAATTTTTTTCGTCTTATTATGGCAAATTTGCGGAAACAAACATTTTCTGCGCTTCTTCGGCGTTCCTTTACTTTGGTAGGTTGCTTCTGTAACCCATGAGCACCCCTGACACCCTGAAGAATGGCCGGTAGCCCCAGAAGGGGTTCCAACCACCCTTATGTGGATTTAAATAAGTATCGAGTTTCAAAGCGGTGTATCAAAGGCAGGAGATTGAAACTTCCAAGATGACTTATTTTTGGGCAGGCGGATTGGACTAGTGGTAGAGGCCTCCTGTACATTGTCTGAACGGCGACGCTGTTGGTCGATGTTCGAGTCCTAGCGTGAGTGAAATGTTTTCGTCTTATTATTGCAAATTTGTGCAACCAACATGTTGTGCGCAGCCGGCCCGTTATTTGACTAGGCGTGTCGGTTGCTCCTGTACCCAGGAGCTAGCCCCACCAACGTAGCTCGCCGATTGTGTGATGCCCACCTCGCGCACTAGAGGGTGTATTTCACGCGTTCTGGAGGACATTTAAAATAATAGTATCGTAGTGTCTCAATAAAGTCGAAAAAGATGATATCGAAAGCAGGAGCAATATCGAAACTTCCATACGCTGCCATGTGATTACTTAGGCGATGACTCGAGACACCGTGGAACTTAATGGGTTGGACATAGACGTTGGACTCAAGAAGGCCTCCAAGCTGTTCTACGATTGCTCTAAGAATCGTCGCACGGAGCTCAACGTATGTCTGACAGTTGGTGCGTAGCGTCCTGGCGCCTCGACAGTAGTTTGCCATCCGTGTTCCTCGCTCTCCCTCATTATTTGCAAGTGGTGCAAGTTCTCGAACAAATCACCAAATTGTTGCTGCGCGCCATCGTCTGCGTTGGTTGCCTACATTGGTAAACCCCGGACACACCCAGAAAGTGCGTGTAGACCCAGCAGGAGAGTTTGAAGCGCCCCATTCTGTTGAATTTATGGACACTCTATCAAAAAAAATCCGATTTAATAAAATCTATTAAAAGCAAGACGTTCTTTTGATGAATAACTTTTGCATCTTTTATTTTATTAAAAAAAAATACAAAACACAAAAAAACTTTTCTTGGTGGGGGTGTAAGAATTTTGGATTTTTGACTTCTTCCACAAAAATGTCAATAAAATCTAGAATTTTCAAGATATTTCAATGCCTTTAGCACTAAAACACACGATTTTAGCGTACTAATGAAGATATGTTTACACAACTGATACTAAATTTCATTTTTATAAAAAAAAATTTATAGACAATCTAGAGAGTTATTAAACTGATTTTCTAAATTGTTGAATTATGTAACAGTCTCAAGTATTCGTGACACACCATTACATTCAAAACTGAGTATGATGAAAAACATCAAACCTGTTATATGTACATATTTAAGCGTTTTTTTACCAAAGTTCATGGACATAAACTTTTTTTTCCTTCACTTACTTTTTGGTGTAGAATTCATGTTTCAAAAAAACTGAAATGGTAAGTAAAAACCGTGAAAATAACTTTTTTGAAATTTTATTTTCCTTTTCAGACTGTAAAAACATTTATTTATTTATGTAAGAAAAACGTGAAAAACTTTTTTGAAAATTTTATTTTACATATTCAGACTGTATCAACGCTTATCTATGTTCTCTAAATAATATATATATATATATATATATAATATATATATATATATATATATATATATATATTATATTATATATATATATATAATATATATAATATATATATATAATATTATATATATTATTATATATAATATATTCCCACCACCAAAAGGAAAATAACTATTTTACTCAGACTTTGGCTCCGGGCTCCCGAATTCCGCCCGCTCCGGCTCAGTCTCCAGCTCCGGTTTATTCACTATTGAAAAAATGTGTTGAGCACTTCTTTTAGGTAATATATTTTCCCTAAAAAAAATACTTTTCTTGAAAAATTATACAATTGCTCCTGCTCCGGCTTCCGGGCTCCGGCTCGGACTAAGGATTCTGCACTATTTGAAAAATTGTTCAGCACGTTTCTTTTGGCAATAAATTTTTCATCTAAAAAAAATATTTCCTAAAAATTTGTTAATACCTATTACAACTCTTGCTCCTACATGGCTTCGGCCCCGGTCCTGGCCCCGGCTCCGACTAAGGTTTCTGCACTAGTTGTAAATTGTCCAGCACTTCTTTGTTAATATATTTTTTACCTAAAAAAATATTTATAAAAAAAATTGAGTCGGTAATTTTTTCTTTCCAGTTCCAACTGTGGCTCCGCCTCCGGCTCCGGCTCCGGCTCCGACTACAGATTTCTGCCACTATTGTAAAATTGTCCAGCACTTCTTTCGTAATATATTTTTCACCTAAAAAAATATTATTTGAAAAAAATTTTATCCAGCATCCGGCTTCCGGCTCCGGCTCCGGCTCCGCGCTCCGACTAGGTTTCGCACTATTGTTAAATTGTTTTCAGCCCTTCTTTGTTAATATAATTTTTCACTAAAAATATATTGTTTGAAAAAAATTATATTCAGCATCCGGTTCCGGCTCCAGCTCCGGCCTCCTGCTCGGGCTCCAGCCTCCGGCTCGAATTAAGGTTTCTGCACTATTTGCAAATTGTTCAGCACTCTTGGTAATATATATTTTCACCTAAAAAAAATGTTTTTTGAAAAAATTTATACCCAAGATTCGGATCCGGCTCCTGCTCCGGCTCTGGCTCCGGCTCCGACTAAGGTTTCTGCACTATATGAAAATTGTTCAGCACTTCTTTTAATAACAATTTTTTTTACCTAGAAAAAGATTTCTTGATAAAAAATATACCCAGGATCCACCTCCATCTCCGACTCTGGCTCCGCTACGCTCCGGCTCCGGCTTTTGGCTCTCGGGCTCCGAATAAGGTTTTCTGCACTATTTGAAAATTGTCCAGCACTTCTTTTGGAATATATTTTTCAACTAAAAAATATTTCTTGAAAAAATTTTATGGGCCAGGCTCCGGCTCCGGCTAGGTTTTGCCCCCCCCCCCAAAACTAAAATTTTTTTGGAAAAAAAATTGGTCCAGTGCTTGTTTTGGCAATATATTTTCCCCTAAAAAAATATTTCTGGAAAAAATTACACCCAGGCTCCGGCCCCGGCCCCGGCCCCCGGCCCCGGCCCCGGCCCCGGCCCCGGCCCCGGCCCCGGCCCCGGCCCCCCGGGGGGGCCCCGGCCCCGGCCCCGTGCCCCGGGCCCCGCTCTGGGCTCGGCTCCAGCTAAGGTTTCTACACTATTGAAAAATTGAACAGCACTCTTTGGTAAATATATTTTTCTCCTAAAGGAAGGAAATTATTTATGAAAAAAATTATTACCCAGAATTCCGGCTCAGGCTCAGGCTCCGGCTCCGGCTCCGGCTCCGACTCCGACTCCGGCTCCAGCTTCGGCTCCGGCTCCGGCTCTGGTCCCGTTTCCGACTAAGGTTTCTCCACCATTTGAAAATTGATCAGTACTTCTTTTGGTAACAAATTTTTTTACCTAAAAAAAAAATTCTTGATAAAAATTATACCCAGGATCCACCTCCGGCTCCGATTCCGGCTCCGACTTCGACTTCACCTATTTTACCGAGTAAAAGCTGGAGCCTGGGTTGGAAATTGCAAAACAAAAAAACAAAAAAAAAAATTCTGTTATTAAAAATAAAACATTTTTGATCCTGAACCTGGAATTGCAATTTTGACTGGAATTGGAATTTTTTAGTTCGACACCTCTCTAAATAAAATTTCTGTATCTAAAAACCATTTAGAATTTCCAAAAAATAATTACACCATGATGTTCAGGAGGAATTTTTCTACTAATTTAGATAATAAAAAAAAAAATGGGAAAATTTTGATTTTGCCTTCAAAAAGTAGGGGGTCTAGTTATGAAGTCTCCCCTTAATTAAACAGGAAATTCGTGCTAAAACTGGGTGAGCATTTTTTATCGAGCGTAAGCACAAATGACAAAAACGAAAACGGTCTAAATTAAAAGCAAAGGAAATACTAAAATTCATTCTATCGTAAACGCTTCGTAGTATTACAATTATTACAATTACGATTAAAGGAGATATAACTAAAGAAATTAGTCCCACGTAAAGTATTTGTGGGCTTGCTAATTTATTTATCGCAATTCCACTAATACATTACTTGGGACTAATTTCTTTATTTCTATCTCTTTTAATCATAAAATTGCGGGTCTAAGGTCCCGCATACACAAGCCTTTGTTATTTGTTCTGATTGGAAGTTTTTCCATGAAGAAATCACCTTTCTCCTTAAATTTTCTAGCTTTAGCCTTTATCCCTCTAACATTTTTGATAAACTTGTTTACTCGTTTCTCGATAACACATCGCCCTAAAAC
>JABUQX010004541.1:17500-22500 GCA_015478945.1 Trachelipus rathkii
GCAACCTCTACCTAAAGTTTATATGATCCTAAAGTTTGAACAGATAAACATTCGAGAACAAGGGAGTGGACAGGATATTAAATTCGATATTAACATTCATGCAAAAAACCGTGTCTTATATCAAGAACTGTACAAAAAATGTATAGATCTTAAACGACTCACATCACGTGCAGTCATAGATAGCTCGAATTCGGCATGATTAAATCTATCAATGGATGTAAAACCTGAAGTGAAAATCGAAGATAGTTTTAAAAATATCCTTGAGGAGAGTTTACCAATTAAGAGTCGTAAACCAGGACTAGCTCTATATAATATTTTAAAAGATCAATTATCGTGAAATGAATTAGGACAGATCATCATCGATGATGAAATAGTTAAAGGATCAAATATAGTGGATTTGATAGCTGATCTCTCACGTGATTGGAAGAAAGGACCTGTAAAGGGGTGGTCTAACATCAAAGAGGAGCTTCAGACTATTAATTTTCCACGCAGTTTAATCTTGAAATACAAGCCGATTAGCAGAATTGGATAATATTCCCAAAGACACGCAAGACCCGATTCTATGTCCATTCAGCTCGTCTTTACCCCTTCAGATACATTAAACAAGTAAACGAAAGCAGAATAGCCAAAAACGAGGCCGTACATTACACCTATGGAATTAATTCAAAAATTGCTATTATATTAATTTTTCGCATAATATATCATATATATATATAATATATATATATATAATATTATATATTAGTATATATATATTATATAGTATATAATATATATATATATATATACTATATATAATATATATATATATATAGTTTGTTTTTTGCCTCTGTATTGGCTGTTGACTTAATAAAATAATACCATTTTAATCATTTTTACTTATATTACTATAATATAACAAATATATATATAATATATATAATATATTATATATATACTATATAATATAAATATATATATATTATTATATATTATATATACTATAGTATATATATATAGTATATATCATGCTATATATATATATATATATTTTATATTAATATATATATATATATATTATTATACTATATATATATAATTATATATTATATATATATATATATTAATATATATATATTAATATATAATAATATAATATATCTATATATATATATATATAGTTATATACTATTATATATATACATATACTATATATATATATTAATATATATATATCTACTATATTATATGTATATATATATATATATATATATATATATATATATATATATATTATATATATATATATATATATATAGTTATTATATAGCTATATATATATAATATATATTCATATATGTATTATATATATATATATATATATATATATATATATATATATATATCATAATATATATTATATATATATATAGTAATATAAATATATATATATCATATATAATATATTATATATATATATATATCTATATATATATATATATATATATATATATATATATAGTATTAATATATATAGTATATATATATATATATTTTACTATTTTACTATGTTGTCTTGTGATGAAGCGAGAAAGCGATAGTTGATAAATATTTTACAGTGTGAAAGAACCTAACAGTTTCCGGAGGGCTTCACTAGTTTTGCAATCCAAGGTTTCGCTGATACTGAGAAAAAAGAGTTGACAAGAATATAGA
Source organism: Trachelipus rathkii (assembly GCA_015478945.1). Classification (NCBI taxonomy): domain Eukaryota; kingdom Metazoa; phylum Arthropoda; class Malacostraca; order Isopoda; family Trachelipodidae; genus Trachelipus; species Trachelipus rathkii. The sequence continues at coordinate 19,193 of JABUQX010004541.1, forward strand.
GGGTGAAGAGGCGTTCGCTCTACATAGACCCATTCGTAGAAAATTCCCCACCTGGAAAACCATTGCCCATGTGTGGTAGTTGGATTAAACTGAAATGATTAAATACAGTTTCTTCAAAATGATGGGTATCAATACATACTTTTCAATATTGATGTCTACTCTAGATACTTATTGTTGAAGGCATTAAAAGACAGAGATCCCAGACAGTGGCAGCACGCAGTACGTGAAATTACAAGGGACGATACATAGGATACCTCTAAATTGGTGTGCAAGGATAGAGGAAGCGCAATTCCAGGGAGAGCGTTTCAAGAAATTATTACTCGAATACGGATATAGGTTTATTATACCATTATACTATGTTAATAAAGTGGCTTATTGTGGAAAGAGTACAGAGTACGATCAAAGAACGTTTGCACATACGATATTTTACTAAAATGAATACTTTTAAGTATATATTTGACACATACTGGAAGACCTTGCTTATTTTATAATAGATCTATCTATAGAACTATAAAGACAACTCCTTTAGAAATGTAAAGATAAAACAATGATTACGCAGCGCAGAAAATATGTAAAATTAAAGATAATCAGGAATAAATGTGAATGATTATGTAAGAGTATCACGGGCTCTAGATCTGATGACCGTTTCAGAAAAGGATATGAAGCTGATGGTCGAGAGAAAGTTTTTTAAAGTAGACTGTCATTCGTGAATTCGTCGGTAATGAGGAGCTTAAATTATACTATGCTGCAAACTTAGATGGAGTACCTATAAAAGAGGATTTATAAACAAGAAATAACAGAAAATACGATTCGATCCTGCGAGTAATATATATAAAATAGAAAAAATATTAGGATCAAAGGGTAGGGGTAGAAATAAACAGTATCTGGTGAAATGGGTGGGGTATCCTGATAAGTTTAATTCATATATAAAGCTTGTGAAATTCAAAAACCATTAATACAGTAGTTACCGTAATCATGGAGAGTGTATATTCATTCTATTTAACTCTGCATCTTCGCGTCTTTGGACTATATCCTGATAATAAAAAGTCTCAGATTTCACGAATAGATCTAATGAAATCCTATCCAGCTTTGAAAGAGGGTGTACGAGGTAGGATTAGGGGAAATGATATTAGATGCCAATATTGAGAATCTCCCACAGACACGTCACTGGATAATGATGTATAGAGATGCCGAATATGTAAAAACTACATTAAAAATAACAAACATCAGTGAATTAAAAAGCACTATGTTGAAAGATAGATAATATTTATATGAGAAATTTGTGTTAAAACGGGGATACTACAGAACAGTTCCTGATATTTATAGTTATTTAAACACACAACTTGCTTCAAGTAAGATATGTAAGGATTTAATATTCATCACTAATATACGATTAGGAGAAGACAGGGTGTCAGTCACACTAAGGTCTACATCGGGTGTGAACTTGAAACACCCTTCAGTGTTTATCATTAGGCAATCGGATTGGCTTAGAAGATGTACACACGAGCGGTTTAGAAGATGTACACACGAGCGCGATGAGGTAATAGATCATGGCGCAGACATTGCAGCTGTTCTAAAACGCAACAGTGCAAATAATGGCAAATGTGACAAACAGTATAATAACCTTAATGAAACAGTCTTCTCACTCAATTTTGTATGCATATCTTCAGAGATGTTACAAGAACAGGGAATGGCATACATTTGCACCGATAAAGTTGAACATCAATATGTAGGAAACACTAAAGCCCCTTTATTGAGGGTGGTTCATTTCCCTAAAAAGGGGAAAGTTATAACTTTCCCAAATGTTCATTATTTACCTCTGAGTCCTCACATTTTGGCTCTGTACGACTGCATATAAAGGATGTAGAAGGACGAGAATATCCATTCACCGACTGTACACTGTTGTATAAAGTTCACATTAGAAAGAAGCAGCCGCATTAACTACAATATGATGGACTATTTTTTAAACAGAATTGAAAATCTTATCTATGATCTGTTAGAAAACCTTCAAGAAATAGTTGGGAGTGTAAGATAATATATAAGGAAGGTTTCAGGGTATATTTTTTTCATTCATTAGCTTCCTCTCACAATGTAGAGATAGTATAAGACAGAAGTTCCTGTAATAATGAATGGTGATAGAAGTGGTTTATCGGGTCGAAAATACAAGCGAGGGATATGTCTGGGTGGACCTTCGCAATTAATGGAGAAGCGCCATTGTCTCTATTTAGAAGTGGAGGTAAGACAGTCTTAATGAACAAGGATGCATACTATACAAGATATAGTCGCCGGAGCTAACCCTCGTACGTCCATAAAAAGACGGATTGCTGATATTTCTGATATGTGGCATGACGTCAAACGATGGCAACATTAGGAGGCAAGAGACGGGATCAAGGCAGAGGACAAGGAAAAATTGTTAGGCTAAGGAAAAACTTAAGCAAAAAGGCCTCTAAAAAAATTCATTGATGTATTTACGCTATTTAAATTACTAACTGGCCACGTGTGACTGTACTGTAATATCAGTGAAAGTTTAATCCGCACTTCTGATGATTATATGGTTAGAGTTCTCATGCAAGTGCACTTAGTCATCCTTAGCCCTGACTGCTGTAAGAGCGAATTAGACTTCTTCTCCATGACCTCACCCAGACTTAAGTGTAAGGTGAGACCAACTTCCATCAGCATTGAACCCTATACACTCATCTACACAACACGATGTCCCTCTCGAGTTCAATATTCCCAGGCACACTTCGGACGCAGTATTTTGGATCACAAATTGTTTTATATCTTATAACCAAATTGACGAAACTTTGATTGTACAGATCTTCCTTCGGGTGACGACCACAGAGCGTACATGGAATCCAAATTTCCACGCGCACGTACAGGGGTTAGCTAAGCAGAGGGCGAGGGTGAAAAACGGGCACATGAGCAAATGGTAGGCCTAAACACACACACGAAGTAGCTCGGTGTGAGCATCCACCATTAAGATAGATGGCTAGAACAAAGGGGGGTAGGGAAACAAAGGGGGGTAGGCGTGAAAAACCTCATGGGAAAGTACATGAAAGGCACAGGGTTAAGGGCATCAACCACACTCACGCACGTGCATGGCGAATGTACATGAATATACACGTACCCCGGAGTAGTGCTCCCAGGGTAAATACCCAGTGCATCAAAACGTATCCGGCAGAAATTTAGCACCTCCACCATGGTAGGTGCTAGATAAGTGCTTCAGAAGATCGCTGGGGCCTGAGCTTAGATATGCTAGCTTCTAGCTTGGCCTTTCTTCTGTGATTGTTACTACTAGCATCCATTAC
>JABUQX010004541.1:25000-30000 GCA_015478945.1 Trachelipus rathkii
TATATATATATATATTATAAACGGCCTTTTGGTTATTTATTTACACATTGCCACACTAACAACACAGCACTTTTGTTAGTTTAATTACATGGTAAATAAAAATCACTTTAATATTAAATCGGGTTGAAAAAATATATATTATATGACATTAACATATAATTTTATTTAATTATACTTTTTTCATTATTAAATATAAAATTATTGTAAAAATTATAAAGGAAAATAAAATAAAATGTCTTATGGGTAACTATTTTAAACAATACAGACTTTGACACAAACAATTTCATAGCATTGCGTTTCCATGTAAAGTATATCATATTCGATGTAAAGCATATTATGAAGCAGTTTGATTAAAATTAAATCATTCGACCGGGTATCATATTTTCCACGCGATATGAAGTATTTTCCTTCCAATTCAGTTATTTATTAATATTAAATTCAGAAGTTTTGTTAAAGATTAAAATCTAATTTAAAATTATCATTGGCAATTTACATAAGGTTTTTAAGGAATTCAAAATCAGGTCAAACTAAAATTAATTTTGCGAAAATAATAATTCATAATTGGGTCAATGTGTGATAGAAATATGGATTTTGATAAAAAAGGAAAAATTTCTGTGTATAGTCTCTTTAAGTTCCTCTATCTTGCCTGGTATCTTTAGATTTATTTTGTTTTCGGAAACGCTCAAAGTTGTTGGAGCTTAAAACTTTCTCTTTGCAGCTGTTAAGGTTTTACAGATGAAATTACTGGGATAATTCAAATTTTTAAAGACATAAGAAAGGTGCAAAATAGGAGTGAATGGCGGGGTTTTGTGAGGGGGGTATGGTTTTGGCCCACCCGGGCCAAGTGATGAACCCCACATTGACGAGATGCCATAGTGAGGGTCCGTCGCAGTCCCGTAAAGCTGTAGGGTGAATTTTCTGACTGTGACGAGTTCCTACTTAAAGGTATAAAGGGGGTGGTAAGGCTGGGCTTTCTTTTCGACTTGCGTCATATTCTTCTACTACTTTTCAGTTTCCTGTGCATGTTACGCACCTTAATCCAAGTCATGGGGAAATAAGGTGTGTGATCTATTTACGAGCTGATCTTTTTAATTTTTTTATCAGTAAAATAAAATAATAGTAATCTCTATTTCTCCGCTCATAAATTACTAAGCGTACGTATAAGAGTTTTTTTTCGGAATCAGCAAATCTAATATGTATACTGAAATACATAATTTAATCTGAACATCTTTTTGTGATTCTTGTTGAATGAGAGAATAGATGAGAAGGTAATTTAAAAATAGGTTCTAGATCCATCCACAATGCGTCATCAACTAAATTTGTACTTATTTTTTTGCTTTCTGTTTTTCCTACCTTCTTTTCTCTACACGTTTGAAAGAAAATCTTTTTATTTGAGTTAGGAAACGTCTCTTATATATGGCAGAGAATGAGAGTTAGGAGAAGGGAAAGATCCGGAGTCGAATATTCTTTACTGAAGCCAATCTAGCAATGAAGATGAGATAAAATAAAATAAATATGAAAATTTTCAAATGTCCCTTGTCTTTAAAGATAGTTTTATAAGTTTTAGGGAGAACAGAAGTTAGGATGAATGGAAAATAGTTGAAGGGTTGGGAGTAGATCTTTTTATCCGGAACAGAATGATTTTGAAAACAGAATCTCAGATTGAGTGAATATTATAAGTTCATACAGAGGAATTTTGGAAGATGGAGTTTCATATTAATAATAATAATAATAATAATAATAGACCCAACTACTAACAAGATAACTCTACTTATTCAATTTCTAATCACTCTATTCATCACTTATAATCTATTAATCTAATCTCTAAATCATATCTATCATATCATATTCTATATACATCTATCATTCAAACTCTATATCTCCATATCTTCATATAATCTTATCATTATACTTTAATATCTAAATATACTTACATTCATATACATTAAATACAACTATCTAAATCCGAGATTTGACCAAAATTATATGATCACTAGCATAATAACTTAATAATTAAAGAATAAACCACTCAATTAACACTATATTAGTAATTGATATAATCAACTTTTTTATATTATTTTATATTATTTAATACTCTATATAAATGGTATTCACATTATTATCTTAATAACTATACGTGACTTTTAAAGTAAATTAAGCTTAACTATCTGAGACCATTAATAATATATATAAACTCTAAGTGTGGTGTTGGAATCTAGACATATCAAAAAACTTCCATAGAGTCTGGCAATTGTGAAATATTGATCTTCTAAAACCAATTAATGTCACATACTTTTCAATTATTATTTCGTGAATATATCTAAATTATAATAAAATAATAATCACTATAATAATATATCTTATAATCAATTCATATATATTACATTAAGTAACGACTAATAATAAAATTATCCTAATCTTTATACGTAACTTATATTATAATTAAAATTAGAAAAATATGACTATATATAATGGATTATATATGGATAGTCCCTCTCGACTCCTTCATCTGATATGTACACTATAATTTATTTATTTGAAACAAATATTGTGCGGTGCGAGAGAGTTTGTCATAATACAAATCTTTTCTCCGCTTTCAGAAGAGTCATTGTGCAACAATGAAACTGTACAGCTAACAATGAGAAAGTAATAAAATCAAATTTATAACTATAACACTAAGAGATGATACAATTCACAATTTAACATTTAAATTCTCCGTATCTGTAGTGATCTACCTAGACATTTTCTTTACGATTATTATTCATTTACATAATTATCATAATCACAGATCTATTTATATTGTCTCATAGGTCCACCCTAATTCGATAATTTAACTTATTATATATATATATAATACTATATAGTAATTATTTTTAAAAATATGATTTGATTCCATACCGTGAGTATAAACTATGTACACATAAATAACTCCTCGTTAGGACAGTTACATATTAAATTGAAAGTGTCTATATAATATATGGATATATTAGGCATTATAATATTTCATGAGATATTAAATTAGTGTAATTTATTGTACTAAGAAAGAAAAATGTATTGTTTATTATTCATAAATATTAGTACAAAATATAAATATAATATCATTATCGTTATCTTAGCGTTATAAAATCCAATTTCTTACTTATATATATATTATATATTATTACTATCTTATAACATATATTATCTAATCTATATATATACATTATTATATAATATAACTATTTATATAGCATAGTATAAAGAAACCTTTATCTTGCCGTGAGGAGCTAGCTCAAACTTTACTAAACGTAATACTGAGTATTATTAATATTTCTGGATATTATTTTTTATGAATCTAGTACTATTATCTATTGAAAATAATATATTTTATTATTTTAATGAGAAATGAGCTAATCAACTACTATATATAATTTCTTATCACTTCCTAATAAAGCCTCACAAACTTATATCTTATATATTGTATGGATATATGTTATGTTCTGAGAGATATATTATACTACTTATATATACAAAAAATTAACTATTCTAACACATTATCTACGTATCTAAGAATGTTTTTGATATTAATTGTATTGTTAATATAGATATATACTCAACTCACTAATTCTATAGTGATATCAGGTGTTATTGTTAATTATCATAATATCACAATCTCTTATATAACGGAAAATTGAATAGAATCCATTAGGGCTTTATTATATATTTTAATATATCATATAATATCTCTAACCTGTTTCTTACTTATATAATCACTTAATCAATTCATATTCCTGAATCATACTTTGTTCACTAAATATTACACTACCTATAACCTACTTACCTTACGTACTGTAGTGAGGAGAACTCCTAATGACACGAATATTCTAATGACATATATATCTTTAATCTCTCTTTATTGACTACTAATATAATACTTACACCTGATTATCACTTTATTATACAACAATAAACTAATGATAGAGTAGTTGTCATACAATTTATTGCTAATAACACTTGCTAAACTTAAAAGGCCTAATTATTATAAATAAATTATGATACACATTTTACCTATTTATATAATAGATTTATTATTCAGCTTATCTCATCTAAATTAAATTATAAATGAGTAAACACATTTTATCAATTATGTTTCACATATATAGTGTTTTAAATTTAGGGAACGATTATACTTCGTGACACATATATTATATGATTTTGAAATAAGTATGGAATATTATATTATAATATTCGAAATAAAATCGGGGTGAGGAATCAGAATCTGGAATAGGGGATATTATTAAATAATGAGCCCTATAACTTAGACCTTTTAATAGAGTGGATTATTATATTTAATATATTTGAACCCAAATAAAATATAAAAATATTGATATAATATTCGAAATTATTATTAATTAATATATACTATTATATATAATATATATATATATTAATTTATATATTATATTAATTATTATTAATATATTAAATTTATTTATTAATTAATATTAAATGTATATATATATATAATAAATTATAAATATATTATTATATATTAATATATTATATACCTTATATTATATATATATACACTCATATACATATATTAATTGATTATTAATATATATGAATATTAATATATAATATAGTATAATATATAATATTAATTAATAAGCATTTAAAATATTATATTTATATATATTTATATATATGATATAGTTGGATCGAATTAATATATTTATATCTATTAATTATGATATAAAGATAACGTTAATATAATATTATTAATCATTATAAAATATTTTGAGTATAATATATAATATTAATATATAATATATTATATATATATATGGCTATAAATAATAATTAAAATAAATATATGAATATTTAAATTAACTAATTAATTAATTAAATTATATTAATTAATTAAATTAAACAATATATTTATATATTTTTATAAAACATATAATTATATATTAATTATCTGTATTAATATGATATTAGCATTTATATAATATAATTAA
>JABUQX010004542.1:0-18583 GCA_015478945.1 Trachelipus rathkii
GTACTTGTACTGAAAATCCTGTTGATATCGATAGCTGTATAAAAATTGATACCGCTGCCAAAATCAAAACGTGCAAACAAGCAATTATTGGATCATCAGTGCGCAATCTTTTGAAGTTCTACAAACTATATGTGAAAATACGTAAACCCATGGTTATTTTAAGAATGTGTATCTATATCAGAGTAATAGAAAAGATGACAATGAATCCTGCCCTTGTGAATTTGATTATATATTTCACATATTACCGTAATTAAAAAGAATACTTAAAATTGATATAGATATGAAATTTTATATTCTAATAGGTAAAATATATATAGTATATTATTATATATATTATATCTATTATATATATATATATATATATATATATTTTATATATTATATATATATATATATATATATATATAATATATAATATAATATATAGTGACCTCTCTAATGTCCACTGAGCAAATTAATGTTTTTCACATCAACTTCAGAATTGTTCAGTAGCTTTCTAAACCAACTAAAGAAATTAATGCTGAGCAGGCAGAGTTATAAAAGTCTTAGGAGTCTGCTCTGAAAATCAAGAAAAAAAACTATCGATAACTAACTTTATGAATTTACTTTTGGCATCAATGAATGACAATGATACAAAAACTGAAGACAAAAATAAATGATTTGAATCGATTTGTTGATTTGCATTCTGACAAAAATAGAGCAGAGAATGAAGCTAATTCTCTCAATTTGAGGAAAATAAATATAAGGAAAATATTATAAATTGAGTAAACTTGCTCTGCCTTATCTAGCTTGTTAACTCAGCAATGTTCTGAAAAAGTAAAATGCAGAGAAAGTTCTATTTTGGAAATATAACTTGCCTTTAATAAGGATCAAAATTAAACATGCTTTCCTCCAATCATAAATTGGTACATATTGGGGAGAACGAATGATGGGATGCATTAAGAGTTTTACCCTTCTTCCGCTCTCTAAAAATTCGTTGAGCGCGGCAAATGCTTATCTCCAAAACTCGTTGAACGAGGCAAATGCTCGTCTCCAAACTCGTTGAACGCGGCAAATGCTTATCAAACTCGTTGAACACGGAAAATGCTTGTCTCCAAAACTCGTTGAACGAGGCAAATGCTTGTCTCCAAAACTCGTTGAACGAGGCAAATGCTCGTCTCCAAAACTCGTTGAACGAGGCAATAAATGCACGTCTCCCAAACTTATTGAACGCGGCAAATTCTCGTCTCCCAGACGTGACGTTGAACGAGGCAAATGCTAGTCTCCAAAATTCATTGAACGCGGCAAATGCTCGTCACCACGTTGAACGCGGCAAATACTTATCTCCAAAACCCGTTCAACGCTGCAAATGCTAGTCTCCAAAACTCGTTCAACGCGACAAATGCTAGTCTCCAAAACTTGTTGAATGCGGCAAATGCTCGTCTCCAAACTTCGTTGAGCGCGGCAAATTCTTTTCTCCAAAACTTGCTAAAGTCGGCAAATGCTTCTCCCCAAAACTCGTTGAACACGACAAATGCTTGTATTCTTTCCAACGCTTTTGATTTTTTCTGGTATTAGCAATTAGAGAATCTTCCCCAGCCCATAATTAATAATGAGTTTCTCAAATGTTCGATTAAGAATATCTTTCTTGCCAACAAAATTTAAAAATTTTATATTTGCTTAAAGAGTTTTGACACAAAATGTTGAAGATCCCCATACTCATCCGCGAAAGCTGACATTACCATAAGAGAGCTGGATGTCAACCTGATTACTAACCATTGCTTAATTAATATTTGAGAGGTTGTGGTTGCAATACCTTTAATCTTAAAATATTAGTGACCGAACTTCGTATCGGCTATGGAAAGTTTTGTGGTATCGGTTAGAAAATTTGCCATCGCTCAATACCTAATATATATATATATATATAATATATATTAATAATATATATAATTATATATATATATTAGTATATATTATATATTTATATATATAATATATTATACACATAATATAATAATAATACTATAATATATATTATTAATTATATAATATATATATATATATATTATAATTATTAATATAATATATATATAGTATATATATATTATTATATATATAAATATATATATTATATTAATATATATATATATAATATATATATATATATATATTATATATATATAAATATTAATAATATATTATTATAATATATATATTTCCTTGATTTGACAGGAGGCCACATTAAATCATCAGAGTTGGGGGATGGAACCAAGAAACAGGTTAGTATCAAAAGATGTAATTCAAAAAAAGATGTGAAAACGGAGAAATGAAGTGTTCCTGACCTTTTCAGCGGAGTATAGGTAAGAATGAGCGTAGCAGTCTAGATGGGGTCAGTGATTTAGCTGACGTGAAATGAGAGATTTTAATGCGGTGTGCACGTTGCCTTCCTTTATGAGGAAGGTTTGGTCATTAGAGAGATTAGAATGGCTTGTAATAGTGATAGTCTAAGGAAAGGGGAAGCCTCCCCCTCGTGACTGGCACTACAACGCTGCATTTGCTGGTGCCAATTTTTTTAAATTGTAATATAAGATTGTGAATGGAGTTTGTTAAAAAAAGGAGGAATGCCTATTGTATAAATCTATAGATACTCCTGACTCTGCATATAGGAAGAATTGTGCGAAATTAGCCAAGGGAGAACGTTGAGGACCAAGTGCAACGTGATGTTCCACACATTCTAACACCTCTTATGTTCAATGGCCGGGGTTAATTTCATTTGTATGGCATGGGCTCATATATATATAATATAATTATTATTATATATTATATTATATATATATATATCTATATATATATATTAATATATATATTATATATTATATTCAACTACAATACACTCGCCGCGCACTTACTTATTGTGTTCTACTACTGTTACTAATAGTTTAGTTTTTTGTGAGTGATTGGACATGAATGGATATTCATTTCGTAAGCAGACTGACATTTTATTCATATAGTCTCACGAGTGATATTGGATGCAAGGCTGCGCTGCTGCATCAAGATATCGTTCCAAAAACGTCAACAGCCCAATCATTAAATTTTTCATAAATGTATCGCTGAGTCACTCAACCAATGGATTGAGGTAAACCCTAGTGTCGCCAGCACACCTGACTTGGAAGATCATATGCTACAGCATGTCTTCGAAATCTAAGTTTTAATACACGACAATTGCCACAACATTTGCAGTAAGTAAATTCCCGCATGGGAGAGAGAATACATGCTCTACATCCTTATCATCTTCAACATGTGCAGGGTCTTGTACCTGTTGATTACAAACGTCGGATAATCTGTTGTCAGTGATTCATTCAACAAATCTGCTATCTCTCTGTCTGCTTCTCACTACTTTATTTAACGGATGAGGCTACGTTTGGTGGTGATGGAAGAAATAATTTTCACAACCAACATCTGTTGTCAGACGAAGGTTCACAGAGTGCAATTCAGATTAGATACCAACATTAGTTCAAGATCAACGTGTGGGATCGTACTGTAGATTTTTTGTCTAGTAGGTTCATATGTTTTTCCACACCGTTTTTCAAACAATATTTACAGGGAGGTCATAAACATACTTTCGGTGTTCAAACGATGTGCCTCTGACATAAAAAACAATCTTCAGATTTTTGTTCCAGATGCACACAGATATCCATGACAAATGGATAGGTAGGGACGAACCTGTGTTATTCCATGCACTTTCGTCTACCTTACATCCAATAGATATTTATCTCTGGAAACACTTTAAAAAACTAAATAGATCGAAATTAGAGACGCTTCCCAAGACATTGCAAATACTTGTGCAAGCATCTGCAACAATCCAAGGGTCTTTAAACGAGTGCAGCTGTTCATGATCCGACGTGTCCATGAGTACTATGACGCAGGTGGAGGACATATGATTCAGTCGATGTGAATTCACTCAATTCACCAGACGATGTATAACATTGATAATTTGTACTTGTGTAGTACACGTTTCCTGTACTTGTGAAGTAAAATTTGACATCAGTGCGTTTTACCCTTTACTGCCATCCTTCGAATATAACACATAAACCAGACATTTACCCTCTCCCTATCCTCCCCTTTCTTTCCTCGTACCTCATAGCTTCCCCACGTTATATATATCCTTCATATCTATTCTTCTACCTTTATTTTATAATATTATATATATATATACTATCTAATTATCTTATTATATCGTATATCCTCTTGTACTTACCTACTTTCATTATTTATACTCTAGTCTATTATATAGTGAGGAGACCTCAACTTGGCCCCAACATTTTATTATTTTTACCTCCATCCGCTATACTGTATAGTTATAATGCATAATACGTCTATATATACTTTATCGCTCACTTTAATCATTTTCTATTACATTTTATTATTAAATACCCGGTTAATAAGATAAAAATGCTTATAAATCTTTTATTTTATTTTTAACACTATTTACCCGCATATACTTGCCATCTTCCTACTCGGATTTATTGCCTTATGTTATCTTACCTCACCACCTAAAAACCCCGCACCCGTTAATATAACTCCCTGTTTTATATATACTTCAACCTACCCTTAACTTTCAATATATACTCTATATAAACGCACCCCCCCCTTAATAAGGCGGCTTCCACTTCTGGGATTTTTTTTTATTTCCCCACCCCCCTCTTTTGGTTAGACCTAATAATATCTATAAGACCTTTTAAATATAAGGTAAACTTGTGCCCCCTTTATCCTTATATACCTACGTTTATATTATAACCTATTTTTAAATCATATGGGTTAACCTCTATATATTATCATTTATTATATTTTAAATACTATTATTATATAATTATTATTATATATACTATTCATATTCTTTTATATTATTACTTAATATTATACACTATTCTTTTACTTTATATATTTAAATAATTTATATATTACATATATCTATATATATTATATATATTCACAAATATTAATTTTCTTATTTTAATATTTACAATTTACAATGAATTTATGCAAATCTATTTGCTCACTTATGAAAAATTCGTCAATCAATCAGGGGCTTCTTGCTCTGTTTGTTTGTTTCCTCGTTTGTTATATCTTCATTAATATCTGTAATGACAATTATACAAAGAATTTCATTAATAACTTATTAGAAAATGTTCCCCGACTCGTCTTCCCTCGAATGTAACCTTTTAAGCAAACTTGTTGCGTTGTACTTTTCTTATTGAATGTCGCGCATGAACACCATTCTCAACGCTCGAATCTACTAACTTCTACGTTTCTGTTGTTATATTAATGACTTACGTACCTGAGTAATTTTTATTTTACTTAAACTTTATTCATAAACCTATTATTTATAAATTATTCAGGCACTACCCCCATTATTTGACAATATCACAACTACTAACCCTATACCTCATATACAGTCCCTACTATAGTATAATATAACCCGACTAGTACATACCCTATATATATATATATATTTATATATTACCTCACGGTATCTACCATAATATATATATACTCGTGGTGATTTATTAATAATATGACTTTTGTAGTAAAATCACTTTTTATTTATATATTTTATTTATTTTATTTCTATATTTTAAGTTCTTATAGAAACATTATTAGTACCTTATTTTTAGTATCTTCCCACTAATACCTACAATATATATAATTGAGATCGTATGTTATTTTGAATAACTAAACATGATTTTTACCTTATTCCCTCCGTTTTTTTATTTATCTTAGTTTTTTTAATAACAGGCAACTAATAAAGTTATAGTAGTGAGGCCTAATAAACCGAGTTCTGGCTAAATATGGAAACGAGGTTCAGGTGTTTCGTCAACACAGCTTAGATAACGAGTTGACAACAAGAGTAATGTAAATTTATCCAACTAGTTAGAAGATTCTCAAATCACTACTTCTAGAATATGGAGAGTTTAAGTAGAACATGACACCATTTTTTCAAACAGTGTATGCGTAACCTTTTATATATAAAAAAAAAATTTTATTTATTTATACCAATAATATCACTAATAGGGTAGTTAGAGAGGGATATAATAACAAGTTCAAACTTATCTTTTTCTATCTAGTATTTTCAATAAGTTACCATTATTGTAGTAATATATTAGGTAATATGTGGAAGTAAGAGTACGCTTGTGCAACACCTTCCTTCTTTCATGGTTTTGGCGCACTACCTCTCTTTTATATTTCTCTCTTCCTCTTCTCTCTCTTTTCTCATATTCTTCCGCCTCGCTAACTTCTTTTTGCGCCTCTTTAGACCCATAACGGCCCTTCTAATTAATTAACATCATCATATCTGGTATTTCAATTATCTTCCCAACAAACTACCCAATAGTTCTAATTAATATTTCAATCAATAATGGAGAAAAGTACTAATATCAGTAATGACTTTTTATGATATTGAAATCATGGTGTGATCGCCGAACTATCATCTTCGGTAGACTTTAATATTCAATAGCAGTAATTACTATAAGAAATACTTCCTCAATTTTATATTCTTATTAATTAATAACATTTCACATTATATTACTATATAATCTTAACTCCTCTATTCATAATATTTTTATTCACAATAACTCTTATATCTTTAGGTCCTTTTATTCATCGTGCCCTAATGGTAATTATTTTGTTTATTGTTTTAATTTTTTTAGGTATACTCCTTCGTTTTTAAGTAACTAAAATGTTCTAATTTCTGCTTGTTTTTTTGGAAATTGTTGGTTAACAAAAATTAATAAATTATAATACATTAATAATAAATATAATTGGCCTATTTTATTTACTATTTAATTTTATTTATAATTTTTTTTTTGAGATAGATACATCATGAGGAGAGTAGACCCATAAATTCATATTTATAAAAATAATAATTATAATTATTAATATTTTAAAACAATAATAAATAATAATATATAAAACTAATAAAATAATAATTTGAAATAATATTATTATATTATTTATAATATTATTGATACAAGTACTTTTATTATAAAATATATCGAGCCATAAATTATATGTGGGGGGGGGCATCACAACACTCTTCGAGAGAAGACTCACACCACTCCGGGTCAGGGGGAACTACAGGCTGGAGGAGTGAAATACGTTTTTAATAATAATTTTTTTCACCATAATAATAATAATAAATAATACTAATAATTAAAATAATAATACATCATAATAATCATAATTAAATTAATAATAAATTAAAATAATAATAATAATAATATTATAATAATCAACAATAATAATAATATAATATAATAAATAATAATAATCAATAATAATGAATAATAATAACTAGGATCATTAAAAATCACAACAATAAAAATAATAATAATATTATCATAATTATGGATATTGAATTCATTGGATACTATTTCCCTTAGATTATAATATATTTATATTTACCTCCACATAATAATAATAATAATAATCAATAATAATAAAAATATTAAACTCAATTAATAATAACAAAAATTAGATTAATAATAATATTAATAGCAAAACTGAGAATATAATCATAATAATAATAATAATCATAATAATTGGAATAATTTTACATATATAATGAATAAATAATAAATTAAAATATCTAATAATAATAATAATAATAATAACTTAACCAATACTACTACTACTAAGCTACTAAATAAATCAATAATAACTAAATAATAAATAATCACCAATAATAAAATAATAATTATAATGACACAAAAACCTAATAATAATAATAATCAATTAATAATTGAACATATGGATACTTTTATCTATTTATTCTTATTAGTCTACCTCATTATTTTCTGTTTTATTTTTTCATTTTCTATTTTATTTTTAAGAAGAAAAATCTTATTGAATTTAATGTAACGAATACATAATATGAATAAATAATAATATAATATAAGTAATAATAATACATAATATAATAACTAATAATGATAAAAATCCCAGAAGTGAATATTCGTGTGTGCTGTGTGGTGTGTGTGGTGTGTGTGTGTGTGTGTGTGTGTGTGTAAACGTCTGGAAGGAAAAGATAAAATGATGAAAATAAAAGACAGAAAAGGGTGAAAGAAAAATGTAGAAAGAAAAAGAATTGCGAGAAGCAGTAAAATCAAAATTCGAACCGTAAGAAGGACTTCGCAGACGTTAAAAGAAGATTAAAGAGAGAGAGAGGACCACCATTTAGACTCGAAAGCAGCGAAAAAGAAAAATATGACATAAAAATGCAGGAGAAGGAAGAGAGAGAGAGAGAGAAGAGCACGAGAGAGAGAGAGTAGAGAGAGAGAGAGAGGAAGAGAGACCGCAGAGACGCACGAAGAGAGAATCCCATCTTAATCATAAGCAAACAAAGGAAAGACTTGAAGTGGCCTACGGCGGTGTAAGTGACACTCCCCTTCAAACTTCCACCACAAAAACCATATGGCAGCTATATATATATATATATACTATAGTACAATGAGTATATATACTTATATATACTCATAGTTAATATACTATATATATATATATTAATTTATATATATATATATATATATATATTACTATCATCTAATGTATGTGTGTGTGTGTAGCGCATTCTTTCCAATATGTAACTCACGCTTCAGAAGCACTATAAGCTTTCCGATGTCAAGTCTGGAGCGCCATATGTTTCTTAACGATCACAAACGCACGTCGCTCTTTAACATTTCTCATATGTTACGCTTGGTCATTCTTCTCTAGCCTGGATTATATATATATACCAATACCCTATATATATATATTCCTATATATATATATACTTATATAATATATATATATAATACCCTATATACTATATATACCCTATAAATATATACTAGTATATATTATATATATACTACTCAAATAATATACCCTATATATATATATCTAATATATATATATTATACTATATATATATATACTATATATCCTCACTATCACTTACCCCTTATACCCCTATAATATACTATATATATATAGTCATACTACCTTATCACTCATATAATTAATTATTATATATATATAGTATATACTACTATATATATATAGCTTTACCTCCATATACCTACCTAGCCCTACCGCAGTCAAGTCAGTATATCGCTTTTTCTTCCTCTATGTATACTATATATACTACCTATATTTTTGACACCACCCCCTATCCCCTCTATATATATATAAGATATTTATAGAACTTGGTAGTCGACGAACTTCAGGGTGTGGTGGAGCTCCCTGCCTATATAAATTTCAATATCTAATCTATATATAATAATACTACTACTACTAGTTCTCTTCTTATTTTCGTATAAATTTTTCTTCCTACCCCTATATATATATACCTCATATCACTACTATCATACCTTATATATATATATATATACATTATATATACCTCAATATACTATATTATATATATATATATTATAATATACCTATGCCTCATATACTACTATATATATACCCTATATACCCCCTATATTTATTACCTACCCTTATATACCCTTAATATATTACCTATACTATACTCATATATTCACCCCCTAACCTATAATATATATACCCTATATATAATATATACACTCACTACATAATATATATATACTATACTATCATATATATATAACCTCATACCTATTATACCTACTACCTATATAACCTATAATATATATATACTATATATATACTACATAAATTTTTCCCCCTATACCTGTATATATATAATACCTACCATATACTACTAAACCTATATACCCTAGTATATATATATATATATATATATATTAACCTATATATCCTTATATCACTATACACTATTACTATCTACTACCCCCCCCTACCACTATATACTACCTCATAAAGCTGGCGACGGTATATATTACAAAGCTCCATTTAACATATTACGAAAATCACCTATACCCGGCTGATGACGATACATAAAAAATTAGAAGAGAGAATGGAGAAATGAGAGAGTGAGAGTAGACCAGACGAGTGAGAGGGAGGGTGGAGAGTCAATGGTGTGGTGGATTACATCGGCTTCCTCGGATGAGTTAGGCACGCGGTGGACCCACCCAAAGTCTAGAATAGCAAGTTGAAGAAGGCAAAAAGAGGACGGAGGGGGGAGCGATCTGAGCAGGGCGAGCCTCTCCCAGCAACAACAACTCTCCTCTCTTTTAGTACCTAAATTACCCATAACAACGAGGTGAGCGGGGCGGCGTGGATCTTACACTCCTTTGAGTCCCCTCCCCCTGGTACCCTGTAGTTCCCCCCCTGTGTCAACCTCACTCAGCTGTGACTCTCCCGTGAGCAGGGACAGTACATAGACACCACACAGCGAGAACACCTATTTTTATCCACCTCTCGCACTACCCTTCGGGTTTTTTAGTAGGTATATAACCCTTTTGGGATCTACGTCATTATCCTTTTTTGTATAAATAAGTCAAAAATAAGTTTATATGATAATATCCATACAAATAATTTTTATGAAATCAAAAAGTTATATATTCTTAATAATTTATAAAGTTTAACCGAACAACGGTTCAAAATCACCACTTTTTGAGGTGAAAAAGGGTTTACCCTTCTAACTCAAGTCACTCAGACTTATTTTCTTTATTAAATACATATTTTACTCTAATATAGCATTTACATTTATGTTTGTGCCCAGTGCCAAGCCCATTTATTTTCCTTCAAATTTTTTTTTTTTTATCACATTTTTTTTTTCCCCTATTCTTTTAATTTTTTGGGGGCATTTTTTCAAAAAAAAAATGTTTTTTTTTTTTTTTTTTTTCGTTGGGTTTAATATCTTTGTGAATCCGTGGGGAGAATAATAATAATGATTTAATAATTTTTAACTATAATTATAATTAATCATAATAGCATTATTATGGACCATTTAAAGGATAATATTTTAAATTATTATAATTATCTTATAAAATAATTAAATTATTAACATTATATATTATATATGTATAATAAATAGATTGTTGCTAAAAATGTAAAATCTTTAATATAAAATTATTATTGGCAAGAAAATAAAAATAAATAAACAAAGCAATTATAAATATTATACTTATATGAGGGATATATAATATAAACAACCCCTATTTAAGGTTATCACTACTATATACCTTGTGGTTATTCTTGCAAAATATAAATATATGATTATTTTATTTATTATATTCATTACAATATTCTTTGTTTATTATTAGTTAAAAATATATTAAGGATCAAAGTATTTTGCTATGTCTTGAGAGATGGGGGAAATATTTTTAATTTATAAAAATAACAGTAAAGGCAAATTAAAAGTATACACTATCAAAAGCAAAAAATATAGCCCACTAGATTCTTTTTTATATATATTTGTCCCTTTTACTACTGTCAACAAAATTTAAAGAAAATAATTGAATATAAAAATCCTAAATAAGTATGCATAAAAACTACAAGTTTTGTTATATTTCATTTGACTGATTTGCTTTAATGTTTATTTTTTTTATTGGTGGGCTCCCCCATACATAATCGGGCCCTCATTATTTTTTTATTTAATTTTAATTTTGAATAAAATAGTAAATAGAAGAACATTGAAGCTAATTTATTTATTTATAACCTACAATAATAAATATTATTTATCTTTAATATTATATTAATAATTTTATCTATATATAATAAAAAAATATAAATATTTTATATTTATTAATTTACATTATAATAAAAAAAGTAGTAACTTTGACTTATTCCTCTTAATCATACTAAATTTCCTTTCAACCGTGGCATATTGTAATTTAATATATTATAGTGAATAAAAATATCACACACTATTAGAGTAATTCTATCACTGATCTTGGGAATAAAACCGGGACTCTAATTTCATATGACAATTATTTAAATGATCATCAGCGGGGATGTTCGTAATGTTGCTTGAAACACACATTTTTTACGTTTCTCACTCGATGGATCCTAATTAGCAGAGCCAACGCGACCAAATCATTTTCTCGTGGTGAAATGATAATAGCAACTCCACTCCACGAACAAAGGAACGAGCTCTGTACGGTGGTTTTCCGTCCCTCACAACCTCGGTGTAGAGGTCAAAAGCAGTGTGCATAAACCGCACATTAGGTTGAATGAGAGTAATCAATTCCGCCGGAAACAACTCGCGGGGAGAATTATATGGTGGTGGAATTATTTATAGTGAGTTATATTCTACTGGTCGGTGTTTTGATTTTTTTTTCTCTTTCTTCTCTACTCTATCCTCATCCTTTTTTTTTGCAGTTTGTTATCATTGGGGAAAGTTAAAAAAGTTTATTTTTTTAAATAATTTACTTCTTTTTTTCTAATTGGTTCTAATTTTAGCTCCCTCATCGAGCGGAGGGATCTCATATCCCCTGCTAGGGGGCCCATGATATCAAATCCCAAGCAGGGAAATTACTCAGAATAGGGCGGTAGTGAGTTCCTGGTGAGGTCGATACATACTTCACTCCTGCTACCCCCGTTGTCGCAGAGGCGCCGCAGATACGCGATGAGCCAGGGGTTTGAGGCATATCCGACAGGGGCAGGATGGGGGGTAGGGGGGGGGAGTATAAACTTCCCCCCCCCCCCTGGGCCTTCTCCGGTGGGGACTAGAAATATGTTGTGTTTTATTCCCACTGGCGTAATATTTTTGGGGAGCCAGGGCCCCTCTTTTTCTTTGCGGCGCGCTCCCACCGCCGAGTCGCTGCGCACCGGACACTAGCTGGCGGGCTAGGTTGGCGGTCCCGTGGTAGTGTTTTGGGTTGCTTATATTTCCTTTCACCAACATGGAAGATTGTCGCTTTCTTCTTTATAGTCCCCATCGTGTCGCGTGAGTAAGTCCACGACACTACATCTCGCCCCGGTTCACTCGGGCTGTTCTCTATAGATGCGCCACAGCTTGCTTAACGTCCCAAACAGGGCCCCTCGCAATTACTCAATGGTTACTCACCTCGTCGGTTTCCGGGTTTACCTTGACTAGTCACTCACACTCACCTCCACCCCTTAAAACCCTATTCTTTAAAAAATACTATAATAATAAACATTTTATATTATTTTTATTTCCCTACTACAATAAAAAATAATAACAAACATAACATATATAAAAATTTTTCTCACCTCCACTAGGTTGGAGGTGGCTGAACGGTGTGTGTGTTATAGGTAGTGGCTCCGACTCTCCACCTCCCTCGGAAAAGGCCCCCGAGGGGTAGGGGAAATAAAAAAAAAAAACCAAGAAAGGGGGGGGGGGGGAGGAACACCCGCGACACCCAAACAAAAACAGTTGAGTAAATAAAACAATAACCAAAATATTTATGGGGGGGGTTCTACGTAGGTAAAAATACCTCCACCGTCACCCGTAGGGGGGAACAAACATACCACTAATAAGTAACCCCAAAGGAAGCCGGGTAGGGGTTCTTCCTTCGTGCTCCGCGTAGAAAAACAAATCAGTCTTAATTCTCGATATCCCATGAACGAATGAGAAATGGTTGCCCCTACGTGCGTATATACGAGTTTGGGTCAGCTAGTCCACCGGGCGGATGAGAGGGGCGAGTATCCAAATAACAATTTACCCGATACGATTTATAAAGCTCAGCCCCTTGCACCTTCATCCTGTCCTTATGTATCGCCCCGGCCTGGTGGTTCTACACCAACTCTGACTCTACGTGTGTGTGTGCCGTTACCGAGCCCAAGAAAAGAAAACCCCCTGCTACTTTTGTGCTACCTGCCGCGCCCGTGTTTTCCCTATCCCTCCCGTTACTGTTTTTGTCGATGCATGGTTAAATATTGAAACGCGGTCGCCTATTCAATATTTCTGTGTGTAACGCAATTTTCAATATTCTTGGCCACCCGAGGGGCGTTTTGTCTTCTTTAATATCGAAGCTTTATTGGGATACCATACTTTTACATCCGAGTCACATGGTTTTAAGTGGCCACAAAAGCTTTCGAGAGAGGTAGGTGCCTGAGAAATGTTGAATGACGACCCTCGTGTGGAAGACCAATCATCAGTACAAACAAACGAAATGATAATGTTCGGTATTAGGTTGTTTAAGAGCTTTGTGTACTGGAAGCAAAGACACGACGGACTTTAGGTGTCAGAGTTTTGTATTTTGCTCTAAGTTACAGTTACCCAACTCCTGATATGGAATGCGGACCCATAAAATAAGACAGTAAATCTTTAAATATTTATTCCTCATATTTGGATGATCTAATTACCTCTTATGTTTCTGGATATATTTCGCTGCCGTCATCACTCAGTACCTCTTGACTTCCCCACCCTGTTTTACCTTTTTTTTTTTCCTGCCACCCATGAAGGTTTTTCTTTTTGATTAGCACGCCATCTTCAGTCTGTGAGAGCCAGAAAGTGAGAATCTGGAGAGGATCAGAGGAATTTGCTACAATATTTCTCTTTAAGCCGACAAAAATAGGAAGACAATCTAATTTGTTTGGGATAGAAGTTGTACAAAAAACCAGCAGATGAACTTTAAATTGGGTATTTTTGTATAGTATCAGATTCACTGAATAAACAATGACATTTAATATAATGTGCAGTGATATGGCACATAACCTATATCAAAAAAATCTCTTCCTCCGTTTCCGTATAAGAAAAATGCCACTTGATGAATAACACTTGATTTATTTTCGGTTTTTTATTCGTACGTGAACCGTTGTATTTGTGTGCATTCAAATGGTAATCTACCACAGCTTCAAGTAGACAGTACAGTTTAAATTCACAAGTCTTTTACAAAGTATGGTTTTTATAGGTACATCGTACTAGAGAAACGAGTTTAGAAAATGATCATAAGAGCATGACATATATGCAGTACTATTTGGATATACTGTCCACCTTAAACTGCACGAGTTCTCATCAACTGTCTCTTCTATCAATATTATGAATTTCTGACAAGAAAAAACATTCAAGTCATTTCACACTATCCTCTCCTATATCAGCCTAGCAATGATAAGCTTCAACGTAGCGATTTTGTAACCTATCCTTAACCCTACTAATTTTTTGAAAATGAAGTATTGTAAAGCTAGTTTTTTCAATTTTGAGGATAGATGGTATACACATAATAATATCACATTGAATAAAACACGTAACTAAACACATCATTCATAGGAAAGATGCCTTCCGTATAACCTGCTATGTAGCAACGGATTACTAATTTTCTTTACAATCTTAACGTGTTAAGAAGAATTCGTTGGAAACTACTGATGATACTCTCACGCTAAGGGTCACATTCTATCTCAAGGAGAATCAAACTTGATAAATTATTACTTTAAGTGTTCTCAATATATATATTATAACTGGTTAAATAGTAAGCGATTAGAATCCCCGATCCCTAAATTTTGGAAACATAATAAAATAATTATTATATTATATAAGGCCTTATGAATATACTAATGAGAAAAAATATACCTAATTTATATGTATTTTTTCATTTTAGGTATTAGAAAATAATTTGCCATAATTTTATTTTATGGTAAGAAAATAATAAATACGGTATAATACTGAAATAAAATACAACTAAACAGATTTAGAAGTAAATGTATTGCAATTAAGTTAATGCATTTTACCCTATTTGCTTTCTAAATATTTCTATATCCCTATATTTTTTTTTTTTAAATTTATATTTTATGTTTTGCCTTCATAAGTTTGTTACTAAACTTAAATTTTAATTTCACATAAGAAAATTTGGAACTCAGCTACCTATTAATATTATATATATATAAAAATTTATTGTATATTTCTACTAGAAATTGAATAAAAAAACTTAACCTAAAAATAACAACGTTTTTATAATATCTATTAATTTATTATTTTCTACCCTATAATATTAAATTATATATATATAAATTTATTATACTTTTAAAATCACGTTTTAATTCTAACTAAATATTAAATATAAAAATAAATTAATTAATAATATATTAAATTAATATAATATATTATAATATAAGTATTACATATTATATTTTTATATAATTAATATTATATATACACAGAATAAACTCTAATCATAATTTAAATTTTAAATTATATTTATAATTTAAACTTTAATAGTGTTTTAATATTTAATATTATACTTATTTTTTTTTTTTTTTTTTTTTTTTTTTTTTTTATTTTTAAAACTACTTTTTTTATATTTATCGACTACCCTAAAACATAAATATGGTAAATAAACCCACTCAATAAATTATTATTCCCCCCCCCCGGGCAAAGTTTTTTTGGGTTATTTAATATTTTTACCCCTTTTATTTTACACCTGGGTTTTTTAGCTTGAATCTTACTTATAAATGTTTTTTAATTCTATAGAGGTATTTCGGATGCTACTTATATCTTTATTAGATTGGGAAGATTGGAAATACCTAGTATTAAGTGTGTTTCATTAATGTGGTTTCAAATATAATATAAATATGACTTGTAACACAAGCGAACCCTACACATCTTGCGCTAAACAAGATCATATAGCTTTGGTAAACTTTATCCTATTGATTATTTATACAAATTAATATTCAGACAAATTATATTTCTAAATATATATAAATAAACTGAATATTATTATAAATTTTATTAAACAAAACTAAAAATAACTATTAATAATTTATTTTTTTTATATATTTTAATTTTTTTTTTTATATTTAATTTTTTTTTTTTTTTTTATTTTAATTTTTTTTTTTTTTTTTTACACAAACTATATTTAAAATATCGAGTTACAAACTCTACAACAAAGCGCAACCATATTCAGTGTAAAATTTTTTTAACTAAACTAAAATGACATTATAAATAAAGGTATACGTGTGATTAAATTTTTTAGATAAAGATCTTTTTAATGACGATGAAAAACAAATTTTACCAAGACTGTCATTATGATAAATAATACATCGTAATAGTATTAGGTAAACTTTTTTATTTTTGTGACATGAAAATATATGTAAAAGTTTATTCAATAGAATAATATAAATTCGCTTAAATAGCTATCTCATAAATTCTTTGTATTGTTTTCAAATTAATATCTATTAGTTCTTATTTACTATGCATTTTAATAAAAAAATTATACTCTAAGTAACAATATCGTACTTAATGTAATAAAATACTATCTATTAGAATATAATATTCATAATTATCAGGATTACTTATCTAATATTAATATTATATATTTTATTTCGTAAATTTCATTTAATAGTTTCATAACTAATTGTATATATATTAATTATAAACCATTAGAATATAATATTATATTAATATATTTATAATATAATATTATATAATAATTTCATTTAATGTCTTAAATATCTTGATATATCTTATTTCTAAATTAAATATTTTTAGTATAATATATCATAAAAATTATAATTACTTATATTATTATATATATTAATTTATATATATAAAATATATATAATATATTTATTATATTACATGGATCATTTATAAACAGTCATTGTATCCTCTCGATTTATATTTATTAGGATTCTGTAGTTATTATTAATTTAGAGGTTTAAGTATTGAGTAGGTTAGTAAGTGTATATAATGTTAGGTAATTAGTTAAGTTTATCCCTAATTATACATAAAAAATTTCAATGTCTTTATTTTACCTAACTATAATATTATATTTCAAAATAACATTGTAAACACTCATCTGGATATTATTTACTTAAAGATTCCTATTTCTGTCCTGTGATTCTAACTGCTTAAAAATACAGCCTCAAATATCACATATTATATTTAATTCTTTATAAATAATTATATAAAATATTATATAATATAATTATAATAATACAATATTTCTATAATATATATTAATCTATATAAATAATTATTATATTCATATATAACTTAAATAATAATATATAATTATAAATAATATATAATAATTTATTAAAATAGTAGTATTATGTGGGGGGCCTTTTTTATTTATTTGGTATGGTAGTAATTATTATTGTGAAAAAGAAGGATAAGTGAGGGAGTTTTTGGAAAAAAAAAAAAATACCGAGTAAAGTAATAATTAAATATTAATAAGGTTAAATAATAAAACTTTATATTATAGTGGAAATATTGAAGAAGAAGAAGAAGTAGTTTATTATAATAAAAAGTTATTTTGCTTCTCATTAACAGTGTTTTCAACGAACTTTTACGCGTCAGGGTGAATTTTTTTGTTGTTTACAGTATTTAATTGTTCTATAGCTCATACCCTCGGGTCTAGTTATTTTGGATTCTCGCCATCAACTTCAGGTTTAAGATAGCTAACGGACATGATTCAAACAATAATACGGTTTATTTGGTTATTGGACACTGGTTTTAGGGCGTATTTACAAATCCCGATCAGTTTTAGATTCTATTTATTTTTTTATTTTATTTTTTTTTTACTAAAGGAATACCGCAAAAAAAGGGGGTAAACCCCGCCAACCGATGAGCAGGAGCTCGAGGGTCTCTCCGGCCGGGGGCGCGGGCGGCCAACATAAACAATGGAAAAGGACCCCAGCAGGATTTTAGGTCTGATACTAAGTTCCACACACACCTGCCTGTGAGGGGTCTCGCGGAAGGCACAAAGTGTCG
>JABUQX010004543.1:5000-42607 GCA_015478945.1 Trachelipus rathkii
TATATATATAATATAAATAATATATTATATATAATTATATATATATATTACTATATATATATTAATATATATATATATATATATAAATAAATAAATAAATAAATAAATATATAAAGTATATATATATATATATATATATATATAGTATATATTATATAGTAATATATTATATATATATATATATATATATATATATATAAATATATCCATATATATATATATTATAATATATATATATATATATTATATATATATATAAATATATATTATATATATATATATATATAATGATTATATATATATATTATTATAACTAATATATATATATATATTTATATATATAATATATATGTATATATATATTATATATAATATATATACCCCTATATATAATATGATACTATATATATATATATATTATATATATATATATATTATATATATATATAATATATATATATATATATATATATATATATATTTATATATAATATATATAGTATATATATTATATAATATATTATAATATATATATATATATAATATAATAATATATATATAGGGTGTATAAGAATTGATTAATATATATATAATATAATATATATATAATATATAATATAATATACTATATAGATATTTATATATATATATATATATTATAATATATATATATAATATATATATATATATGGGTTTTATAAGAATTGATTAATTATATGCACTGGTAATGTTGCAACCAGGCAATTTAGATAAGTAATAATAAATGGGGTTATAATTCAGTGAAAAGTTTTGCTTTTGAAGTTTATTAATACATAATTTGCAAGTGAATAAATGGTGACAGATGATGATAATCAAAGTTCAATGTAATAGCAATAATGACAATGGATATTTCATTTTATAACACAATTAATAAAGGCCCATATTTTAATATATCACGGCAAAGCTGCCGGCTAAATGATAATGATTAGGCACTTAGGCATTTAAGTTTTGTATGCGCCCAGAATTGGTATTAAAATCGTTTTGTTCTTGGGGAATTGAGCTAAATGATATTTACACGAGCTTTCACCAAATAATGAATTTAATAATGGATCGATAAGTTGAATCTCTTGGAGAGATGCAGCGAGGCACCTTCCGCCATACGTACGTTATGGACTGTCCATGTTTAGGGCGTTAGGACGCTCCTACCGTTACCAATTTCAAATCTCTCTGCCTCTATCGGTTAGCTGAAAATATATAACAATTTTACAATAAAGAGGCCAAGGAGAATGGAAACTTATCTCATTGCATATGATAATTATATTATATATATAACCAAAAATAATTTTATATATTTAATATATATATCTATATATATACTAATATATATATATATAATATATATATATATATATATATGATAAAATATATTAATAATAGATATATATATATATTATTATATATATAATATATGGGTTTTATACAAATTAATTGAAATAAGATATATATACTACATATATATATTATCTAGTATATATATATACTATATATACTATATTATATATATATATATATAATATATATATTACATACCCCTATAATTACGATACATAATATATACGCTCCCACGCCATTATTAGATTATATATATATCTTCAACTACTCTACTAAAATAGTACCCGGAGGTTGATACGTAGTATTAGCACTCGACTCTCGTATGGTCAATGCTTTCATAGGTATTTCTCCATAAAGTATGGACGAAAATAGACCTTCTTATGGTGGACCAGTCCGTGGTCTAAAATTCTTATTGTCCAGAAGGAGCAGAATGATTTCGGTGACGGACCTTATATAGCAAGCATTGGCCTCGCAGAAGCGAACTAACACCAGCACCCCTCACCCAAGACCATCTTCCCTGTTCACTGCTAGCGATAGGGCCAGAATTTGAACTTTGTAAATATCGTTTCATAAAAACCACTATGAAATATACACGCCTTTCTTCATTACGTCTCTGTTCTCATGTGATAGCAGCAACGAGTATACATATTCTCTAAGGCCGCTGAAGGCGCGTGTAAGCAGATAGATTATATTGAGGTCCACAAGAGGGTCAGCCTTAACTGCCCTTTTTAATTCTTAAAGCAGCTAAATCTTTTTGAAAGGTAATATGAGATTTCTTGCTTTTTGAATGAGAGACATTGAGGAGGAAGTAGGA
This sequence comes from Trachelipus rathkii, assembly GCA_015478945.1. Classification (NCBI taxonomy): domain Eukaryota; kingdom Metazoa; phylum Arthropoda; class Malacostraca; order Isopoda; family Trachelipodidae; genus Trachelipus; species Trachelipus rathkii. Next base: position 7,186 of record JABUQX010004543.1, read on the forward strand.
AAAATCATGAGATTTGTAAATACTCATTCAATTCATTACTAGTCCGTATATTAATATTACAAATAAATTATTTGTAAGGATATATACTATTAGTATTTAATATGTGAAACTTTTTGCTGAAGTTCGCACATTATTAACCGGAAGAGGTCGACGGCGGGACTTGCATGCGGAGGTTTGATGGTCTGAATAGCGTGCGGAGAGCGGCTTATAGCGGACTACGTTTTGCTTCAAGGATGCGGGGAGTGCGCGTAGCGGACACCGCTAAATGAGCGGGGGTGCCACTCTATATATATATAATATATTATATAATAATATAATATATATAATATATATATACTATATATATATATATAATAATATATATAATATATATATATATAATATATAATATTATATATATATATTAATAAATAGATCAAACTTTACATTATTACATCTACATGTCAAATTAATGTTTCATTAAGTTTTCGTCTTGCCTTTTCGTTAGAAAATTTGTCAATAATATCTTCGTAAATCTAATTTTACGGTGAAATCATTTTCAATAGCAAGTACAACAAGTTGAAGTAAATGCTGTTGGCATTATGGCTAACGTAAATAATTTTTAACCCTTCTAAGTGTGGAAAATGATCTTTCAGCTGAGCAGTTTCTCGCAGGAGTACATAAAAATAATTTTAAAGCAATATTCAGATTTGGATATATATCAATGAAGGCTTTTGTTATATAAATATTTGTTTAATTGGGACAAGGTTTGACTGCCATTACCCTCTTCTAAAAGCAAACATTTTAAAATGAATGTATTCTGCTCGAAAATTTTCTAAGTTGGATCGATAGATTTTTTGTAACAATTTAGCTGATTTAAATGAAATGTCTTCTGCGGTCTGTTTTCGGTTAATTTGGGATAAGTGACATAATAAACACTTATTCTGAAAATTCGCTGTACTGCAAAACTTCGCCTCCTTTAAATTACTTCAGTCGTACTCTGCTCCTTTTAATTAAGCTATTGACATCTGTACCTGAACAATGAAGATTGATAAGGTTATCTCTTCCTATCCAGAGTATTGTTTAGCTACATATTTCAATTCTTTTTGTATAAAGATTTTCAATTTTTTGTGGCACAATTTTTCGTGGTTTCTAATGAACTTCTAATTTTATTAACTAAGTTACACAGAGAACTAACAAATAAAATCAACGGTGGGGCCACATCCATATCTTCGGATTGCAATTTTATTTACAGAATCAAATCTTTCAAGTTATTGGTTATCATATTACAGACATAAAGAGTATTAAATAAGAACTCAATTTTTTCAAAATTCCCTTTGCCTCTTGCTGAATGACTGGTCTCTCCTTTTTATCTTCAGATATAGAGTTTAAAACCTTAACAATAGCTTCCACACCTTGTCCTACATAGTGTTTTGACAGTATATTCTTTGAAGAAAGATCCAAGATACCCAACGATGCGTAGAGCCCGAGAAAAAAATTATAAAGATTCTGAAGCAAAGCAAAAAAAAAGAGACCGCCTGTTTACAACATGTGGCAGTGCTAGATCCTACTAAATTAAGGGAATGAGCTGAACATGGTATGAAATATGCTAGATGGTTGACCTTTTTAATGATTAGAGTGCCTGCTATTTCCGCATGTGACCAAGTAAACTTATCATAGTTGACCCCGACAAACTGCTTATGTCTAATTCATTTGCTTTGAGAAAACTCACCACTGTTTCCGCTAGTTCTTACCTGTATGAACAGATGTTTATCTAATAAATCTTACAAAAAAAGCGTTCTTGGCGACCTTCTTTGTCCTAACATTTTTCTGAGGATAAAGCTCAGTGATCCTGCTAATCGAGTCAATGTCTGAGCTGGAACAACCATAATAATTAGAAAAAAACTTTTTCCTGAATTTCTTTCACCTATTTCACTGATTACCTTTCTAGCCATAAATTGGATAAGTTCTTCGTAAGTGCTATTTGATAAATAAGAAGTGCTTCCTTTGCCAGGAGAATTTTGACATTGAGATAGGTGATTTTGTAAAAAAGGGTCAAATTCTGCAATAAGTTCCAGACACATAAAATTTCCATTTCAAACAGAGCCAGCTATTTCATCATCGCCTCTGAATGGTAACCCCCGTGAAGAAAGTTTCTATAAATAACAGCAATAACGTCTTTGTAGTACATTCTCCAATATTTACTCTTCTATTGAGAGAAGCAGCTGCTTGTCAGCTCTACATAATGAATTACTTAGTCTCTTCAGCATTAACATACAATCACGATGGCGAACGGGAATTTTCATGTTCAGTCAATCTTGTATTGCATGCTTCCAATCGTTAAATCCTTCTGTTACAAAACTGAGATACAACACCGCCGTCAAAAAGTGCTACAAGGACCACAAAAAGACGCGATCCATGACTGCTTTAAGAGTAACATCTAGACATAGTTCACGTTTCGAAACATCTCCATTCAAAAGAGTTTTTCGTCAAACAAGGATGTTTGTTAAAAAATCTACTTTTATCTGGATAATTCTCTTAGAATTAAAAAAATCTATGTCTGAATTTGAATGTTGAATCCATTTTTTTTCGCCAAAGTAGTCTCGCGTGGGCCTCAACAACCTCCAATAAAATGGATCATCGCTTGGTATAAAGATTTCTTTGTCTTGTGCTTCGTCTACCTGGTCACTATTCTCGACAGTAACGTAAGAAGTCGATGCATATGTAACGACAGTAACGTAAGAAGTCGATGCATATGTTTCACGATTACCCCTGTTATCGTTATCATCAATGACTTGAAATTACTTCAGATTCATCCGCACTCACGACAGATTCATTTGTCTTTGTGATAAAGAATGAGTCTACTTGGTATTTTAGATAACATTTCATTTTCCTTTCTCCTTTTCTCTTCTGATATTTTACGTTATTTTGCGCCGCTCAACCGTTTCGACCATCCATTAATATCAAAACTGCTAAGTCACCTACTTGTTTAAAACAATAAATAATGTTCTACTTCTGAAAACTCAATTATTTAACTTTTAAATTCTAGAATAAATCATCATAACCGATGCACTTATGTATGTATCAGCCAGAGCACGTAGGCAGTTCAGGCCTAGCAATAAAAAAAACTATATTAGTCACAGACTCACAAATCAAAACCACATTAAATATCTGGCAAAAATGAAATGAAAGATATCAATCAGGGTTGCTAGATGAGATGAAAATGAAAAGCCAAATTAATGTTAAATAAGAAAAATCTTTAACATTTTTCTTTTTTAACATGCAAAAATTGGTACTTGGAAACCACTGTGAATAAAAAGATTAGAAAGAAATAAATATTATATATAATATATATATATTATATAATATATATAAATATATATATTATATATATATATATATAATATATATATATATTATATATTGATTGGTGATTATATATATAATGTGTAATATATATATATATATAGTTATATCAATTACAAAGTACAAACATATAAGTTTTTTAAAAAAATATTCCGCCCTCCAGAATTTGCCGCCCTCCCGAATTTGCCGCCCTGGGCCCGGGCCCATGTGGCCCATGCTTTAAATACGGCCATGTTGTATATATTATTATATATAATATATATTAATTATATATATATATATATATATAGGTATATATATATATATATATACAGGGCCCTCTTAACAGCTCATTCTGCCCTAGGCAAAAAAATTTACCTAAAGCATATGTAATATATAATTATATATATATATAATATATATATATATATATATATAATATATATATAATATATATTATATATATATATATATATATATATATATATATATATATATTATATATATATATTCTTTCTTTTTCTTTTTCCTCTCGCAGGAAGGGTTCTTCTTCCTTTCAAGCCGCCCCAAGCCGTCTTTTCTCCAGACATCGCTCTGCTGCACTTATTCCTCTTCTCTTTATCACTCTCATTTTTGGTAGCGACATCTTTCAAGAGAGTCCTCCACCGACTCCACCCATCTCTTTTGGTCTTCTGCCTCTTGGTGTCCATTCCCATCTTGCTTTTCGCATTTCTGTCCTGCTCCATCCTTCTCCAGATTTCCCCACCATCTCAATCTCCAAACATCCATCCATCTTGAGTATCATCTTCTTCACCCCTGTATCTTCTCTAATTACTTCATTCCTTATTCTGTCTCCCCACTCCTTTCCAATCATAGTTCTTAATCCCTCATCTCCGCCGCTTGTATTCTACTCTCCTCTCTTCTAGTTGTTGTGCCATGTTCCGCTCCCTACACAAGCTCGGAGTCATTTATTACTTTTAAAACTCATTTTTAACCTCTATTCCGAATGTTTTTAGTCTTTCATCATGGGGTATACCGCTTTCATAACTAGTCCATACTTTTCCATCTTCGCGTAATCTCTCATCCCACTTCCTCCCCTTTGTTAAAACAGTCCTCCGTAGATAATTGCAAGGTATTTACCGCCTCCCATCTCACCCACCATCCTCCATCTCCGCCTCATTCCTTCGTATTGTTAATATCTCTGTCTTCTGTACGTTCATCCTGCATCCCTGCTTCCTCCAACCTCCGCAAACAACTCACCACCTCTCTGAATCGTCTCCTCTCTCCCGCTCCAACATGTGCAAGATCGTCCGCATATGCCATTATGTTCCCCGTCCACACAACCTTCCTGTTCTTTCTAGTTGACTGCGTGCCGCATACTACTTTACACTTTGATCACCCCATCAGAATCATATTATGATTTTAATAACAATAAATACTAGCCATCGGTAGAGAAAAACATCCACAGCTTCTCTTCTACGTATGATATTTCATCAACATCTTAAATCAATCATGATACGAACACTTTACTCAGCACTGAAGTAATCTTAAAAATTAACAAGCTTTAGCCATATGTCTATCCCACCTATTAAAACATACTCCTATCCCTAAGTATGAGACATCTATCCATGTAATCTATAGCACCGTCTACTCCATATTATTAACCTCGTCCATAGCTCTCATAGAAGGCAGTTATATCTACCTATCACACCAGAAACATCTCCACAAACGCATCTTCTCTATTGAACTAGTGACGATATTGCGAACGACTACGAGAAGAAATCTTCTTTCCACCTTATACATTTCCAGTCAAATCTTCATCCAATACACAATCCTACTTAGTTTGAAGAATACTCATGAGAGCGTCCTTCACGTTCCCCTCTCGCTTTTTTCTCTATAACGTCCATTCTAACGTGATGTCTCAACCCGGTGATCTGAACAATCTTTCACTCTATCTTTCACTCTAGCCATGAAGAAGTTGCACTTATCCTAGCACTCACACATCTCACAATAATTCGTGAATGGCGTGTTATGTATTTCTGGCCAAGGACCCGCCGGGTCCATGCACTCATGCCTGAAATGAAACCTACCTCCCTATCTAATAATATAAACAAAGCAGAGAAAAGGAATCATCATCGTGGCGAGTCTATTTACCAAGTATACTTAAAATTGCAGAAATAAGACTGAAATGATAACAATCATACAGTATGAGTTATCTCTCATATGTCCCCGAACTACTCTCACAGCCCTGACTCATTTACACACGGTCTCCTCAAACTACTATAAGTTCATTCGAAACTAAAATGACTTCATATCCCTCTCCAGATGATCTCATACGTCGCAACAACTCTCATCCTATCAAACGAAATCAAACACAGACAGCATAGTCCACTAGTCGCTCCGCTCCTCGAGTGCTTAGACCGCTTCGCATTCAGCAAAGTGCAACTTTATGTATGAAAGGCCACCTCTTCTCATATTCTATTTACCATACCACAGTTTTGTATCTCTTCTGGCCTTATCTCCCTCCTACTTCATAGCCTCCCGTATATAACAATGCTTGAATGCTGGCAAAATCTCCTACTTCTACATTGATCTACTTACAAAAATCCAGCCTACATAAATTAGACAATGCTTCAGTAGGGATTATATAAGCACGGGCACTATCATTTCTTCTGTCCGGTCTCACAAGAATACTCCTCTTCAGTCTACTAGTCTCTATAAGTTATCTAGTATTAACGGATAATTCGTTTTGCTATTTCACGTGCCGTCATCGACATCATTATGAAAGATAGGATCTCTTCTCATGTCTTCCTGTTTCTTCGCCCAACATACATCTCGATGGTATTATCTTCAATGCTCTATCGCTTCTCCGCGCGTACGGCCACTTTTAATATGCCCCAGCTCACATACTATCCTATGCTTTCTCTTCGACATTCAATGTATCTTTTGGCCATGAGACACTATTCCTCCCATATGCTGACACGACCTGCTTCTTAACTTTTCACAGACAGAAGACTATCCTCATATATTTCCTCGATATATATTCCAACTTAAATTAGACTTTTATATACAACGTCTTCTTCGTCTAAATATCGCTCACCCATCAGACCTAGAAAATGTATCCTCTCGCTCAAGTGCGTCTTGGCACACTAGTACGCCACTACCTAACTCGCATGTGGCTTTGTGTACCAAAGACACCCTATATATCTTCTGCCACGTCCTTGATGAATCCTGCAATCTTCGTACTTCTCACATTCCAGTTTAAGGAGATTTACCTCATGTACACAGTGTTTCAATAAATATTATCGTTCGCCGAGTTTGAGCCATAAGTGAAACCTCATTCGTCAACAAGGCTTACTTCTCATCAATATACACTATATGCGTCTAAATACTAGGGTCTTACCGTAACCCTCGATGTATAAATCTTACTTCCATTCCCTCCCCTCTTGATATCATTTCATGGTCCGCAACTATTCGCATTGTACATATTGCATCACGCATCCAATATAGGACCGAACAGTTGCGCAGAATATCACCTACCCAACTCTTTAGACTGCCTTATTTAGTAGTAGGATAGCGTTATCAGTGTAAATATCACAGATTTTTCATCGCAAATATCATTGGCGCACGGTATAAAGATTGACCACTAATGTCCGATAAGTGCAAAGTAATTACCTACACAAGTAAACAGATGTTGAAGACTCACCCTAGCGCACTAAAGGCACATTGAAAACAATTATAGTACCGTAGTTCATTATTATATAAATCTTCACTATATGCTTCCTACACGACAACATATATATAAGGTGCCAACGAGCCCTCACTCGCTACCGCATTCTTGATAATCCTCTCCCAGAATGCAAGTCTCGCCCGAATACTCTAGCATCAACATACGTATAGACATTCCTTTCTTTATATCAGTGACATATACTGAGGCGAGCTTGATAAAATCTGTGGCAATTTCCTCGACCGGATAAACAGACCAAGCCTCACCTAATAGTCGCCCCTGCTACTCCCGGTCCATAACCGCAGCTCCCATCTTTCCTTTCGAATCAAACATACCAGTAAGCTAAGCTCTTTGTATGTCCTCCTCTGTAGATGCTCCCTAGCTGTAGGTGCACCTAAAATACTTGAGTAAAACTCATATCATATATTTAATGATATGCGCGCATGAATCATTCTAATAACAGCGACACATACATCCACACTCTCATACTTATGATATGTTTTATCATAAAAGTTTATACAATACTGTGGATGCGACAGCATGCTCCGCGATCGGCACAAATATATGTGCGGAATACAATGCAATTTATTCTTATACCTTTATACTCCACCACCAACATTATCTGTCACAACTAGCAATCCACTAGAGCACCAATTCACTTCTACCAACTATTACAATCTCCATCACCGGCCAATCCGTCACATACTATCTTCCTCATATACTTACTAAAAACATAGATTAATCATAATAGTGATACCACTATCACTGTGCCTCTTTATCTCATAGCAAATAGTAAACATGAACTCCGAAGCACCCAACACTGCGCAGAAATATAGCCTAGATAGCTGTAAGTCACTATATTAGATAATAAAGAGTAACGAGGCAGTACCATATACATTCCATAACTAAAAGTGAACGTAAAATGGAAAAAATAGTGGATACCAATACCTAAACTATATGATACAAATAAATAAAATAAATATGAAAAGAAATAACAGGTTATTATATATATATATATATATATTAGCCTTTTTTTTTTTTTTTTTTTTGCTGTCGTTGTCTGCCGCGTTCTAGCACCTAGGGCCGCCCTCATATTCTGCCGCCCTAGGCATTTGCCTAGTTTGCCTAGCGGTTAAGAGGGCTCTGGATGTTGCAATGGTGAGAGCCTTAATGGGAAACGAAGGACCCAACTAGAATCTCTTGCCTTTGTCGATAGCTGTGCAGACTGTCTGAGCGAGGCAAAATGGTATACCCGTCAAATCACCTGGAAGGAATTAATGTGTATCAATAATAGATAACCAAAGTATGCTTACTTGATAGCGAATCGCAAAGTTGCAATTTGCACATGCAATAATGGCATTATCATGAACTATAAAAGGAAAAGTACAGATAAAATGCATGATGCCCGAGAACTAAGGTTATGGAGTTCGATAGCAAGCTTTGACATCGAGTGTAAATTAATATATAAAGCCAAAAATAAATTAACTATTCACTTGAACGAGCTAAATGAAGAAAACGAGCACGTAGAAATTAAGAAGTTAGACTTAAAATTAGCCTTCATAGAAAATGGAGAGTGGACGGTGCTCCCTCCAACAGATCAGACCACCATAGAAACCAATTTACTGTTGGGAGAGGATGAATGTAGTGATGGGGGTTCTTTAAATGTCAAAGCGAAAAGGTTTAATCTTGGGATTCGGGTCGAGAAAGAGTGTCAATTGCTTGGATATTACAATAATAATAATTATAATAATAATGGTAATAATGATAATAATAATGATGATAGTAATAGTAATAATAATAATGATAATGATAATAATGATAATGATAGTAATAATGGTGATAATAGTGATAATGATGATAGTAATAATAATGATGATAGCCGTAATCACGGCGGGGATACCAACGAGGGGTTTAATAATAACGATTTTGATGATTTCTTCGTAAACCTTATAACTTATACTAAAAAGGGATTGAATGAGATAATGGATAGATTCAAGGAGTGTATAGATTTACAGGACATAGCAGTCGAGCAGGAGACCGATCTGTACATCAAAACTTTAATGAAAGGGGGAGAGCCTTCTGGATTGAAGGCTACTTATAAGGATTTCATTTGCGAGGGTAAAGAGGTATCTTTGGCAGTTGACATTTCGACAGGAGTCGCAACGATAATAATTCCAGAAAATTTGGTAGACGATGTGATAGCAAGAATACATAATACGAACCACCTGGGAGTTAAAAGAACATTGACCGTTTTGAGAGCAGATTTCGTATTCAAATTCATGCACAGCCGCGTGAAAAATTACATTAAAAGTTGCAATATTTGCCAGAAAAACAAGAATACTAGAAGGATTTCCCCAGAATGGGGGAGGTACAAGGAGGTGTCGGAGAAGTTTGACACATTTCATGTGGATCTGATAAAAATGCCATGTAAGTAAGGGGATACAATTATCTATTGGTGTTCATCGATAGGTAGGGCAAATATCCATTCGCTTATCCCCTTGAAACAGGCTACTGTAGAATCCGTTCTGCATGTTTTGATAAGCAATATTTCACTGTGGAGTTATAAAAAAACTTGTGTCGGATCGTGGAACTCAAGTTCACTGCCAAAATGTTCTGCGATGTCTGCAAGCCTGCTCCAGTATTGATAATATTTTTACGGGCACCCAAGTGCACCAAATAGTAACGGAATTTGTGAAAAATTGAACCAGGCACTAATAATAAGCCTAAGATGCATGATAAACGATAGTAAAGGTGAGGGCTTAGAGTGTCCTGAAATCCTTCCATTTGCACTATATTGTTTGAGGATCAGTCCTATGAACGAAGAGGGAGTAACGCCCAGCATTTTGATGTTCGGCCAGAATTTATCTGTCCCAGGTGGTCTCTTGCAAAAGGAACCGCTCAATGCCGCAGTCAGTCAGAGTGCCTACCTGAAAAAATTAGTGGCTTTAATGCGAAGGCCTTTGGCACCTCAAGTTGTATACAAAAATAAGCATATATTTGTTCCAAAAGATCTCAATAAGGCAAAATTTGTACTAGTTAGAAATCAACAGTATAATGTGGGTAAATTAGAAGAAAGGTATTCGGGTCCATATAGGGTCTTACGAATAACTAAAAATAATGTGTATATTTCAAAACAGGGGAAAGAAGCTGTAGAGAATTTGAGAAATATAAGGGCTTATCATAGTCTAAATAGCGGGGGCGATGGTGACCAGGAGAAGGGTAGAATCGAGTAACCAAAAAAAAAATATAATTTTTTTATTTTATAATGCTTTCTTGCTCGTGGAAGCATGAGTGGGTTTCTTTAATAGTAGTAGCACAAACCATTTTCCATTTTTATGTAAGTAATTGGTGTGGGAGAGAATGTGGTGATCTTATTCCTTCCTGTCAAAAAAATTCTCCTTCTTCCCTCAACTAATTGATTCTACTGACGAAGCTTATTAAAAAAAAAATTTTTTTTTTTTAAGATTATGAACGAGTGGTTTCAATTTCTTGATTATCAAAATTATGGTGGAAGGGTTAATTGAATAAACTGAAGGTGGTATAATATTGTATAATGGAGGTTATGAAAATGCGTGTTGTAATCGTAGGGATTAAGAAAAAAATGATTGTAAAAATATGGTTCATTACTCACAAAAAAAAAAAAAAAAAAAAAACTATGTACCTTTTTATGTTCCGCAGGCCACACTATGATTAAGGGGTCAAGAGGGAATCGCATGATTCTCTCAAGCGATTCCCCACTCCGAGATCACCGTTCTTACTATGACTGTGTGCACCTGACAGCGATCATGTGAGCATCTTACTCACAAACTTCCTGTACACGCGAACTCGTCTCTGTTTATGGTTATGCGAGAGGGTTTTAATGGAGTTTTGTTATAGGATTAGGCCTAAACGCTGATCTTGTTCAAACTGTGTAATAATCTATATTAAATTTTAAGGACAATTACTGTTAATTTTCACAATATACAATTAATTGATGCAGTGTAACACTCATGTTAATCTTAAATGCGAATTATTATTAATCCTGACAATATATGACCAACTGGTTTAAACAATCTAAAGTGTTTGACACGGCAAGAGTCCACCTCAAACTACAAAACGAGAGGTTGTGTTTTTAGATGCGAGGAGCATTGTGAAAGGCGGTTGTATAAAATTAATATTCAATTGCTTATATTATATCTTTTTTATATACTTTATTATTAACAGTGGAAATATATTAATTGCATTGACTGATACTGATTAAAAGAAAGGCACATACGAGGGCATTCAACATATAAACCCGGCTATTCACAATATAAAAATTTTTATTCCTCAGTATCTCAATGAATCATCTAAAACTGAATTGTTAATCTGTTAAACTATTATTGTCGGTTGTGAAATAAAAAAAAATCAATTAAATTTAAACTATAAATAGAAAGATTAGATTCTCACGTTACGAGGAGAAAGAGATTTGTAAGAGTGTTAACATTCTAAAGCTGGATCCTTATTATAAACCAATGTTCGTTCCTTTATTTGAGTGACTAATTCCTATATTGAATCATTAACCATTGTGAAACATTATTATTGACAATCATTATTATTGACTGTGAAATCTTAAATTAATTAATTCTAAGTAATAAATATAAAAGTGACAATCACCTTTATTTTCCCTTGTGCTATCTTTACTAATCAATACAAGTTGGTGATCCTTAGTGTACTTCGAACAAACAAATCCGTATAATATTCAAATGTGAAATGAAAACAAACACGAAATCATAATAAATAAATAATCTAAAACAGTGAAATCCAAACAGTGCATAATTAAAACCAAAGTGATAGAAACAGTGAAGTGAAAAAAGTGCCGGTCAAAAAAAAAAAAAAATCAAATTCCCCGAAAAAGAGTAGTAGAGGAAAAACAATACTGTCACTATAGGTATAAAACCTTTCCCTAAATTACGCAAAAAGAACCCAGGCTAAACCCTGAGAATAAAAACCTGCTAAAATGCCCAAATCATGAAAAAGTCATCTCATTTTGTCAAACTAAGAGAATAACTTGGCTATTGTAACTTGGTCTCGATCATTAAGACCCCATCAATCTCCCCCAGAAGTAGCCCCTCCGACAGAAGGGGTAGAGGGAGAAGATGACTCATCTCAATATGAAACAGACTCAGAGAGCGAAAAGCAAGAAGAGTTGAGAAGTAGTAAAAGGGTAGAGGAGCCTCCTTCCGAAGATATGGGAGAAGAAAAGGAAGAAGAGTCTCCCTCCCCCTCAACGCCATCCCCTACTTCAACGAATTTGATGCCCTAGAATAGATCCGGCAGACAACTATGATTTTTAACCTTAATGAAATTATCAACCCGAGAGAGAGAGAGAGAGAGAGAGAGAGAGAGAGAGAGAGAGAGAGAGAGAGAGAGTCAGACTATTGGCGTCAAAATTACCGAGCAAGATTACAAATTCGTTGAAACTCCCTCTGAAAGACGATTGTTACACTAAATTGGTGAAAGTAATAGAGAAACTCTATGCACCATCCCTGAGAATACAAATAGAAGAAGTTTTCCAGTCTGGCATGAGGGAGGGGGAGCTTCCCTCCGATTATGTAATTAGGGTAAAAGAAATGCTCGGACTATCTAGCTTTGACACAATAACCGATAGTGATGCAAAGTTTATCAGAGAACTCTTCTTATTACGATTGCCACAGCAACTGCAGATCTCCCTCATGACGACGGAAAAGAACCATAATTTCGAGGAATTGGTGGAACTCGCTGATGACATTTTTAATAAGTTTTTCCTCCAAAATAGTGCTAATCAACCCCCCCCAATAGGGGGAAAACCGAGTGGCAAACTTTAAATGCCGTCCGGCCAGCAGAAGAGGAAGTCACCAAGCCAAGCAGAGAGTCCTCCGCTCAAGAGAGAGAAATAAGTCGGTTAATAATATCACACGAGAAGGCGGCCGAAGAGATGAGATCACTTGCTAAGAGTGTAATCGAACTAGCAAAAACGATGTGCCAAACTTCAAAAAATTCTCCAGCCAACGATAGTCAAAATTCAAGGAGAAGGAGCTTCAACCGATCAACATATGACAACGTCGCAACAGGGGTGAGCACCGAGGGCCTTTGTATATTTCATAAGAGGTTCTTGCACCGCGCTTTCAAATGCGAAGGTCCGCATTGTGCGATGTATTCTTTGATCCCCAAACCCCGGCAACTCCCTCGCCTCCACAGCAGAACTCCAGACCTTTAAAGCAGGGAAACTCGATAACTGGCCTGTGAGTCAACTCCCGGGCCAAAGGGGGATGAATATGCGGGGGAATGAAGCATTTGTAAGTAGGAATTTTTATAAACACCCACCCAGCAACTTTTACATGAATAAATCAAATTTTGGGCGGGAAAATATTAGTTATAATTGTGGAAGTCATTTTGGTAGAAATGTTGTTTACAATGGTTATTATAATAATAATAATAATCATAATAATAGAGCCATTATTATAATGATAGCCTTAATACGAATAGAAATGATATTTATAATTATAATTAGGACAATGGAAATTATAATAATTATAATAGAAGCATCTATTATAATAATAATCATAATGGTAATGAAATATATAATTATGACCATAATAATTATAATAATAATGCACATATTGGGTATAATAGTGGTGGGTATGTTTTTTATAATAGTAACTGTAATGATGATGGATATGTTAATTATAATAGCTATAATGATAATAGATATTTTAATAATAATGGTAACTATAATAATCGTGGGTATAACAGAAATGTTAATAATGTTAATAGGTATAAATGGAATAGGGATGTTATTTATAAAAATAATCAAAGGCATAACGAAATTGTTGATAATGAGATTGAAGGCAATTATTTTAATAACGAGGCTGTGGCTTAAGTGACAGGGAGAGCGACTTCTAGTGAGTCGGCCACTCCCCCACAGGAGTCGTTTATCACAGAATCAACAGGGGTAGAGTCATCATTAACTTTTAATTGTAACTCACCGCATGCTGAGACTAATGACAATAATAAGAATGATAATAATAATGATTGTAGACTAGTGAATAATAATCGCCGAAATGGTGATGGCGGTAACGGTTGTGTAAATTCTTATAATTATATTGGAAATAGTAACCCTGTGACTCTGGAGGCGGAAACTACGCCTGGCAGTGAGTCGTAAAGGTCAACTTACTCTCACAATAATGTGACTGAGGAGGCGACGGAGGTCAGTTCCCATTTAAAACTGAATTGTAATCCTACACATGCAGGAGAAAATAGTAATAATAACCAAATTGTTGATTTAGGGGGTCAGGGAGAAACTCATTTTTTAAGGGTAAATTGTGTTGATTTTAAAGAGAAGGAATTTTCTCTTCTTATTGAAGGGGATCATGGGTCATTAGAATTAAGTGACATTACATGCAATTTGTACGACAACATGAGTATAGAAATGTCTGGCAACTCGAAAGAAACTGCCGCTCGGGCGAGGGTGACGGGTGCAAACAAATTGTATTATGTTTTAGATAAACCTAGTAATGAGTCTTATTTACTAGATTCGGGGAGCTGTCTTGACCTTACCAGAGCTTCCGCAATAGATAAGGAAGGTGCCACTATTGGCACTGTCAAGGCAGCGAATGGGGAATTTATAAACATTTATAGTAAAAAATTAATTAGGGTAGACATTGGGTTGGGGAAACTCTATGACATTTACGCTTTCACAGCAGACATTAACTTTAACGTCCTCGGCATGCCCTTCTTAAAAAATATTGCTTCATCATCGACTTTAAATATCACTACCTACTCGACCCTGAGACTAATTGCTGCGTTTCAATTGACAATAAAGTTTTTGACTTCTCTTCGGACATACAAAATTCTGTTTTTCCTCTGTCTTTTGTTTCCTTGGACGCTCCTCTTTGTGAGAATGAAATGATTAATAACTTAATTAAACAATATAAGGAAATATTTTTAAAACCTTACGAGGGGCCCAATTTAAACTTGAAAAATGAACATCTAGCCAGGTGGCGCTTCATATGCGCAACCTACAAGAATGAAGGGGTGGAGTCGGTGGTAGTAATACTATTGAAGAAGGGGGAGGGGGATGAGAATATCCCTTTTAAAATAGAAATTCTATGCGAATTGGCGGAAAATTACCCGTACCATGTCGAGGTTAGCGGAGAGACAATACAAATGAAAAACAGAAGCGTTGCACCGCATTTATATGAGAGAGCGAAGGGAGAAATCAATAAATTGCTGGAGTCGGAAGTTATAAAACACTCGAGGAGCAACTGGCAGTTTCCAGTGTCGTTCCTGCCAAAATCGGATGGGAGAGTAAGACTGGTGGTAGATTTGAGACTGCTCAACCAGAGATCGGTTTCAGATAACTTTATGCTGCCTAAAATTAAGGATATTATTTTCCAATTGCAGCATTGCAAATTGCTGACTGCTGAACCTACAGGCCTATTACAATATCCCTGTCACGGAAGAAACTCAAAAGTACTTTACCATTACGTAATTAACTAAGAATAAATAATACACACACACACACACACACACACACACACACACACACAGCACAATAATAATAATACACACACACACACACACACACACACAATAATAATAATAATAATAATAATAATAATAATAATAATAATAATAATAATAATAATAATAATAATAATAATAATAATAATAATAATAATACACACACAATAATAATAATAATAATAATAATAATAATAATAATAATAATAATACACAATAATAATAATAGCAGTATTTGTGGTAGTTGCAATAGTTGTAGTAGTAATCGTATTAGTAGTAATCGTTGTAGTGACAGTAGCAGTAGTTGTAATAGTTGTAGTTGTTGCTATAGTCGTGTAGCGAGATCACGACATCAACTAACACTCACCCCAAATCTCAGTACGATAACTTTAACATAGAAAATGACTCTCGACCAGCTCATTACTACAATTCCATCGACTATTATTTTTATATGTATCATTAAAAAATATATATATATATATATATATATATATATATATATATATATATATATATATATATATATATATATATATATATATATATTATATATATATATATATATATATATATATATATATATATATATATATAGAGGTAATTAAAGGTGTTAGGGACGATCATGTAAGACATTAGCATGTATGTCATAGTGTGATGTACACCTATGTACGAGGCTAGCTTGCATACCTCATCCGTGTACATCTATAACGATCATTGGTGAACCTCTGTATAACAGTTATTGTGACTAAGCAAATCCTTAGTATAGAAGTAACAGTTAAGGCATCTACTCCCCCCCTCAGGTGGGAGGTGTCAGAGATTTGAATGTAATTGGTTTGAATCCGAAAGGAGCAAAAGCCAAACTAAATACGGGACTGTGTGCCGACCCTTCTTAGTGAGAGGTCGTGCTGAAGATTTGTTATCTAACCTCCCAAGTGAGAGGTAGTGTTATGACTAGTGCGTCCGGGTTTATATATTAACATTGTTATAATTTACGAAAATTATCTAGTTAAATTATACGCTTGTATATTGCCCACTTAACGGCCCTAATCATATTCAAATTGTTAAATTTCATATTGATATATTTTAAATGTTTAATAAATGACAAAGTGACATATCTTTCATTCACACACACTGATTAAGATTAATTACTATTAATTAAAGGACTTTGAGTATCTCAGTCCAAAACTTCTGGCGACACCCAAGTGACCAATTAATTACCTGTAATGAGAAACCTTCTGATCTGGAGTCAGAAAATCTTAAAAATTAACTGTGTATTCAAAAATTCCCATCAGTTGTGTGTGAGTTAAAATTAACTGTGCGCAATAATAAAAATTGTGATTTGTGTCTAAAAAAACCGAAAAAACTGTGTTATAAATTTGTGTCAATCAATTTATGTAACGTGAAGAATTAAACTCTGTAAATTGTAAAATAATTGGAAAAAAAACTATAATAAGTGAAAAATTGTTTTTAGTTTAACTGTTGAACTTTATGTTTTTTGATGTGCTGAATCCAAATATGACAGCAGTTGCTCTCTACCACGTAAGGATTTTTCACAAAACGCAATGACAAATCATATAGTAAATACAGTAAATACTTATCAATAATGGTTAATTAAAAGTGTTTTAAATTGAAACACATTTATTTAAATTTGAAAGTAAATAAGTATATAAGGTGAAAAATATGTGTAAAACAAATAAATGAAAATGAAACTTACAAATTAATAGCAGGGCGCAAATTTAAAGTCGACCTTACTCAGCCGCATAGTAGCGTTTTCGCTGATTTTGAAAGCTTCTTTTCTGACTTTTCCTTTAATATGTTGCTACTTCAGTTTCTCGAAGCAAACCCCAGCAGTAGTCCGCTATCATACTAGTATTCCAGCGACCCTGGTACCTCCTCTCCATTTCTTTCACATCTTGGTGGAAGCGCTCGCTTTGCTCTTCGCTAACAGCTCCTAGATTTTCTGGAAAGTAGTCCAAATGAGAATGAAGAAAGTGCAGCTTAAGGCTCATCGAACACCCCAGTTCTCTCAAATTTTGTAGCATATCTTCGACGATTGTCTTGAAATTTGTGTCTTTATTGTTTCCAAGAAACTTACTTACTACTTCCTTGAATGACAGTCATGCAACTTTTTCTTTAACATCCATTTTCGTTTCAAACTGTGGGTCTTTCATTAGTTTTCGAATATCAGGACCGACAAATACTCCCTCTTTAATTTTTGCATCGGATAATGCAGGGAATTTGTCCCTTAGGTATTTGAAACATTCCCCTTCCTAAGAGAGAGCTTTTGTAAACTGCTTCATTATGCCAAGTTTGATGTGAAGTGGAGGCAGGAGTACGTTCTTTGGGTCCACAAGGTTTTCTTTCACGACATTCTTTATTCCAATTTCAAACCCAGATCTCCTCGTCCACTCCTTTTGTATCCAATGCTGGGCTTTGTTTCGACTGTCCCACTCACACAAGAAACAAGGGTATTTGGTGTACCAGCCTTGCTGTCCTAGAAGCATGGAAATCACTTTCAAATCTCCACATATAGTCCACTCATGGTCCTTGTATTTTAACTTCGACAAAATCATACTCAGATTCTCGTAACGTTCTTTCAAATAAACAGAATAAGCAACTGGTACTGAGGCAAACTTATTGCCATTATGAAGGAGGACCGCCTTTAGACTTTGTTTGGACGAATAAATAAACAACCTCCACTCCTTTACATCATAGTTTACATTGAACATACTTAACAGCCCAGTGATATCATTGCAGAATACTAGTTCATCTTCTTGAGAAAAGTATTGAAGAAAATCTCTTTCTCTTTTTCTATACCATGAAAATGATGTACCTGGTGCTAATAAATTTTTTCCCTTCAACCTTGAGCCTAACAATTCGGCTGACTCCTTCGGTAGATATAAATCCCTCACAAGATCATTTAATTCTGGTTGTGTAAACAATTGAGGTTCGTTGTTATAACCACTAAACTCTTCACCAGAACTGCTCCCTTCAGTGTCAGTATCATAAGATGTCGCAAAATCATCTAACGAACTTGGTGGAGTTGGTACAGGGACATCAGGACCATGATCAACAGGACGCATTGCGATGGAAGATTTGGATACGAAATTACTTTTTTGTTTTTCAAGTTATAACCTGCAACATTGGTCAAGCAAAAATAACAATCATCAATATGATTTTTGGGCTCCCTCCAGACCACAGACACCAAAACGCAAAGATTTTTTTTTACCTTTACACCACTGTCGAAGTTCTTCTATGCAAATGCAGCAGACTGTATGTGGAGCCCATGCCTTATCCTGATCACCCAGTTTCACACCGAAATATGCAAAATAAACCGTCTTAACGAATGTAGTAATGTTCCGTTTTTGTTTTTTCACTACATAATTACCGCAGATGTAACAATAACTGTCAGGGCTAGTGCGACAACGACGATTAGATATCATAATGTGAACCCAGTGTTAGGTGAAATCGATCGCGAAGAAAAAATCACTTCAGCACTTTCCGCACGTCTTCTCAAATCAATAAACAACTCAGTACTGAACAGCTAAACAGAATGATGCAGCCTAGATTAGCAAGAAAGACAAGTTGAAACATGAGTAAACAGGTTGTCATTATGCTCTGTGTTCTTCATTATGTTCAGGTTAAACTTAAAAAAATATATATATATATATATATATATATATATATATATATATATATATATATATATATATATATATATATATATATATATATATATATATATATATATATATATATATATATATATATATATATATATATATATATATATATATATTTATTTATTTTATTTATTTTTATTTATTTTATTATGCTTACACTCTTTCCCGCGCTTGAGCGGGGTAGTGGTACGTACAGCCTCTCCCACTCACACTCCCCTCACCTCGCCCTCACCCACCTCCTCCACCCCACTTATCCTCGCCAACAATTCTACCCTCTTCCTCCCCCATCCCTCCCTCCTCCAGCATCTCCTTTCTCTTTATTCCATCCATCCACCTCCTTCTTGGTCTCCCTCTTCCTCTCTTCCTATCCCCTCCGTCTCCCAAACTCTCCTAACCACTCTGTTCCTCCATTCTCACCAGATGCCCATACCATCTTAACATCCCTTCTCCGTTCTTCCCACCAACCCATTCCTCCAACCACATCTCTCCCTACCACCCTATTCCTAATCCTCTCCCTTCTACTAACCCCACAAACCGCTCTCAACCCTCTTCATCTCAAATACTTCCAACTTCTTCCTGGACCTGGCATTCAACCCCCACGTTTCACACCCATACAACACCGCTGGTACACAAATTTTCAAATATACTTATCTTAACTTTCTGTGATAAATCCCCTCCTTTCAGACCACTTAAAGCTCTCATTCCTTCTCCTCCTACTCTATGTTCTATCTCCTCCTTCATCCCTCCCCCTACCCAAATCCATCCCTAAATATCTAAAAATCTTACTTCTTCCAAAACTACACCCCCCACTCGAACCTCTAACCCTCCTCCTCTCTTTCCTCCTCCTCAAACACTAACACTTTACTCTTACCAGGATTTATTTTAAGCCCCTTTGTCCGCACATTCTCTCAAACTCCCTCACCAAATACCTCAACCCTTCCGCGTTCTTCGCCACTAGGGCAGTATCGTCCGTAAACAATATCATGTTCACTTCCTTCTATCATTCCCATTTGTCAATTCCAACCTCCCTCCCCTCCCTCACCATTCCACTGCAAACACTCTCCATAAACAAATTGAATAGCCACGGCGACATTACACAACCCTGCTCAATCCCCTCACCACCCCAAACATCTCTCTCTCACTCTCCCCTCCTAACACTCACACACATTCTACTATTCCTATAAAATGCCCTGATACCTTACCTAATTTACCCCCCACTCCATTTTCTCTCCAACACCTCCATCCTGCCCTCTTCACTCTAACATATGCTTTCTCTAAATCTAAAAAACACCCATACACTTTCCTTTCCTCTCTATACTTTTCTCCACAAGCATCTTTAGTGTGAACACTTGGTCCACACACCCTCTTTCCTCCCTAAATCCTCCTTGTTCTTCCCCCATTCTTCCCCCTCCGTTAACCCTCTCACTCTCTCAATCAGTATTCTACCATACACTTTCCCTACCACACTTAAAAGACATATACTTCTATTCCCACATTCCATCCTATCCTCTTTCCCTTATACAGGGGGAACCAAACAACCATCCTCCCAATCCTGTGGGTACCTCACCACTCCTCCAACATATATTATATAACCTATACAGCCACTCCTCCCCCCCTATACCTCCCTTCTGTAATAACATTTCCATTCTCACACCATCCAGACCTGCGGGCCTTTCCTTTTTTTCCTTTATTCAAGGCCCTAATAATTTCCTCCATTTGTATTTCATCCTCCCTCCCTCCCAATTCACTCCCCATCCTCACCTCTTGCAAACCTTCCTCCCCTCCCCCACCCACCTCATTTAATAATCCACTAAAATACTCCCCCACCTCTTCCTCACCCTATCCTCTCCTCCTATCCACTCCCCATCTCCTCCCTTAATCCTCTCCCCCAACCCCTCCTTCTTCTTCCTTTTTTTATTTACTTCTTTCCAGAACATCTTGCTCCCTGATTCAAAATTTTCCGTCACCTTTCTACACCACTCATCTTTTGCTCTTCCCTTCTCTTTGCCCTCTCCACCGCCCTCTTTGCTTCCACTCTAACCCCTTCTATTCCTCCCAGCTTTCCTCTCCTACTTCCCAACCATTTCACATAAGCTTCCCTTTTTCCTTTTCACCACCTCCTTCACCTCCTCACTCCACCATTCACTCCCTTTCCTTCTGCTTGCACCCACCCTTTTTACTCCACATACCTTTCTAGCCTCTTCACATACTGCCTCTTTAAATCTCATCCACTCCCCCTCCACTTCCCCAATTCCTGTCCCTCTCACGTCTCTCCACCTATTCTCCATACCTCTCCTAAACTCCTTTACACACCGTCTCCTCCAATTTTTCCACCTTTATCACCTCCACTCTCCTCTTTTCCCCCTTTCCCTAATCGTCACCTCTCCTCCCACCCTTATCCTAGCAACCACCAAATAGTGATCCGATATCCCCCTCCCCGCCCCTCTAAATACATTTACATCTAGTAATCTGCCTCTATCCTTCCCATTTACACACACATAATCCAGTACCGCCCTCCCCCCCGTTATCTCACTCTTCCATGTATACTTATGATTTTCACTTTTTTTGAACCAAGTATTCCCCACTATCATTCTTCTTTCAACACACAACTCTAACAGACTTTCTCCATTAACATTCCTCTCCCCTACCCCAAATGGTCCTATTATTCTTCCCACCCCTCCCTTCCCACCCCTTCATTTTAATCTCCCCATAGACAAATTTTTCCTTTACCCCAAAACTTTCCCAACACTCATTCAACTTCATTCCAAAATCTTTCTCTCTCCCTCCCTCGTTCCATTCACTGGTGCATATGCGCATATAAAACCCACATTTCCCCCGAATTTCACTTTTACCCACATTATCCTTGAACTCACCTGGCTACACAACCTTACCTTATCCCACACCTCTTTCTCATAACTATTCCCACCCTTCCCTCGCCCTCACTCTCTCTCGTTCACCCCTGATAATGCTACCCTTGTATTTTTCCAAAATCCATCTCCCTCTTTCCCCCCTTCAGCTTAGTTTCAGTTAACCCTAACACATCCAACCTTTTTTCTTCAAACATTAACCCCACTTCCTCCCTCTTCAAATCCTCGTTTACCCCTCTCACGTTCATACATCCCACCCTTATTACCTCTCTCCTCCCCATCTTTTCCCTTCTTCTATATCTATTTTCACCCAGGCTGCACGTTTTGTGGGACTCCCCACCCTAGGCACTTCCCAACACCTAAGGCCACCACCCCGCTCCCCAAATACACCCACAATAATAACAATAACAATAAAAAGGTTAAAATGATAATATAAAACAATATAAAAATATAAAAGGTTAAAACCTATACTCTATCAATTTATATCTATTCCCACACCTCCCTTTCCTCCCTTTTTTTTTTTCAATAATAACAATAATAATAAGAAAAGGTTAAAATGACAATATAAAATAAAATAAAAGGTTAAAACCTACACTCTATCAATTTATATTTAATCCTACACTCTTTCTTAATAATAATAATAATAACAATAACGATAACAACAATAACAATAATAATAATAATAATAATAATAATAATAATAATAATAATAATAATAATAATAATAATAATAATAATAATAATAATAAAAATAAAAATAATAATAATAATAATAATAATAATAATAATAATAATAATAATAATAATAATAATAATAATAATAATAATAATAATAATAATAATAATAATAATAATAATAATAATAAAAATAATAATAATAATAATAATAATAATAATAATAATAATAATTTCACAATTTTAATATCAATAACTTAGTTTTCATTTATAAATTTTACCATCGGAATACCAGATCTTAGTAAAGTTCAGACATTATTCCTATTCTCAATGGCCATTTATGATCTATCCTTATTTCATAAAATAACTTGGCTCTTTTCGGAATTAGTTCATTTATGAACATTTGCCTATTGGCGTTTACTCGACCATTTCGACGTTTAGAGTCAGAAGATGAAAGGAGTTTAGTTTTGCCAAATTTAGAACTAGTAATTATTTCATCTTGAGTTAAATCTGCTGCAAAGTTTCAATAAACAACGTAATCACTTCATTATTATTAACACTCGTCGAGTCAGAGATTTAATTTTCAACCCTAGGTCCAGGTATCACAATTTATCTTGATAGAGACTTTTGTTCAAGATTTTCGAATCCTTTATTCAAATCCTTAGTTCAGATTTAAGATGGTTAATCTATATTTCTTATGCCATAATTTTACTTTCAAAAGTTTCAAATCCCGTTGATAAGTTATCAATTTTTTCATTTAACATCATCAAATTCTGGCGCACATAGGATAAAATTTCACCTAATTCGGAACTTTTCGGCTCAATGCATGCTAATTTTGTTAGTTTTTTTTTTAAGAAGGTTGACCAGGGCCTCTACGTTGACTATTAGTTGCAGCGGCTGGGAATTAAAAAATAGTTGCCTTTTACGAATCATAGAGTCCAATTTAGCACCTCATCATCAGATGACACAGAAGTTTAGCAACAGTAAACTATAATCATTCAGATTTTGATCCATTGCTAAATAAACACGGAACACTTGCTTAAATGAGGCAGTATAATAAGAGCCAAATAATAAACTAAAATATATCAAATAAGGCGTTTAGCGGGAGAGGAGACAGTCACCCCAATATAAGTTAACAGACGATTATATTCACAGGTAAACAGAGAGAGAACTTGAACACGTCTACACTCAACGAAGTCCCAGTAATATATATATATATATATATATATATATATATATATATATATATATATATATATATAGTATATATATATATATATATATATATATATATATATATATATATATATTTATATATATATATATATATATATATATATATATATATACATATATATACTATATATATATATATATCTAGATATATATATATATATATATAATTATATATATATATATATATATATATATATATATATATATATATATATATATATATATATATATATATATATATATATATATATATATATATATATATATATATATAGATATATACACATATATATATATATATATATATATATATATATATATATATATATATATATATATATATATATATATATATATATATATATATATATATATATATATATATATATATATATATATATGACAGGTTCTTGACCTTTTTGTTTAATATTTGTGGGTAACATTTACTACCAAACAGTGTAAACACAGCATAGTAAAGACAGCAAGAGAAAATAACTAAGAAAATGATTACACGTGATTTGTGAAAAAACCTTACGTGATGGAGGGAAATGGATGTTATTTTCGAATTCAGCACACCAAAATACATGGAAATAAGATAATTTCATAGAAAAATTTTTTCCATTGCAGGCCTGTGTAATCGAGGTAACGTTTCATGAAAATTCTTTAAAAAAAAATAAACCGGCGGGAAAATACCCAAGCCACCCAAACATTCTTAAAGCTCCAACAAACTTTTAGTTAGGCTTAAAATCGCTTCAAGTTTAAACAAAGTCCTTTGTTAACTGTTAACTTGATGGTAGCTACAAAAACTTTCTCAAAGACTTAAGACAAGTCGCTCGAAGGCCACTCCCACAACAAAAAAGGGGAATAGAAAATCACCTTCCCCACAAATTGCTCAATCCCCTATGGAGAGAGACTCTCGATCCCCCTCCTCTGAGGCTGAATACTTTGAGTCCCCAAGATCATCAAGCCCTCGCCCAGCAACAAAATCGAGGCGTCAAATAGAAAATAAGTCTCCTCGAAAAACATATAGTCACTTAACATCAAACCAACTACCTCCTTTTGATCCATATGGAGTCCTCAGTTGGCTGAGTGCAACCACTGCAATATTCAAGTTAAATCATATTGATGATAGCCATGAAAGAGTTCGCCTGCTAGCATCCATTCTACCAAACTCGCTGGTATCAAAAATCCACTTTCCGCTGAAAGAAAATGCATATCAGTTACTCTTGGATGACATCGAGAAGGCCTATATGCCCGCCCTTAGGCAACGCGTCAGAGATGTATTTAAAAAGGGAATGCGGCGTGAGGAACTTCCGAGTGAATACCTAAATAGAGTGAAGGGCATGATCCAATATTTGGCTGGGGCTGGTCCCCATTTTTCAGCCTGTGGTCAGATTATAGGCTGAATTATCAGCCGATTTTTGACTTATAAACACAAACCGCTTTTTGCCTAAAACGCCAGCTTCGGGTTTGCCTGTAGTCACTTTCGTGGCTACCTCCAAACTCATTCATTGCATCATTCTTCCACTTGAAATGATTAAATTTGAAATATGCATAGATTGGTCCATTACCTACAATAATGTATTACATTTCATTTTGAGCTCAGGTCAGCGCCGTCCAGCGAACCTCATTTTTTTGATTGAAATGAAAATTGCGATAATATTTCTTCCGTTCAGGCAAAGTGAATGAAATTTAGGGCACTGTATCGGGGAGAGGCACATACGCTTAACTTAGATACTTTATGCACAAGTTTTTTGGATTTGTCTCTGAACAAATTTCAGAAAAAGCTTGAAAATTTTTAAGGCCTCTTTGAGGCTACAAAAAATTATTTAAGTAAAGAAGATGTATCTCACCATACGCCCTGAAAACTTGATGTTGATCGGACAAGTAGAAAATATCTCAATATTTCACTCTTTCAAAAATTTAATCGCTCCAAAGTGAAATATTGAGATTTTTTTTTACTTATTCCATTAAAAACATCAAATTTTCAGGGTTTGTATAGTTGGCAAGATAGACCTTTTACTTTAAAAAATTTCAGAAAAATTAAAGAAAATTTTTAAAAAATTTTCCAAAATTTTTTTTTAAATTTGTTCCAAGAATAAATCCAAAACTAATGCATATACAAAGAAATTATCTAAGTTAAATATGTGCCTCTCTCTCGACTACATATGCCCTGAAAATTTCATTCACTTCGCCCGAGCAGGAAAAAAATTATCGCAATTTTTCATTTCAAAATCCAAAAAAAATGGGTTTGGAAATTGGACAACGCTGAGCACAGAACTAAAAAAATCGAAAATGTAATACGTAATTATTGTAGGTAATGGACCATTCTATGCATATTTGTTTGAAGTCATTTCGAAAAAAATTTGGAAGTTGGATACGAAAATGTCAAAACATGGGTTTTGAAAAATTGAAAATTTTGAAAGAATGACTACAGACACAGAAAACCCCCCAGAAAACAACGTTTTAGAGGCTAAAAAAGCTACAGTTTGGTGTTTATAGGGTCAAAATCGGCTGATAATTCCGAATTTGATGTTCATTTTTAGGTGGGGGCTAAAATGGGGTCCCAAAATCTAAAATATTGGATCATCCCCTGAAAGAGGTTCTGGGGCACAAAAATTTTGACTTGATGGTAGAAAATAATCCCAAATTTGCTATCGAGCTCTTCCTCGAAGAACTTCCTACAAACGTACAGATGAGCTTATACACCCTCGCAGAAGAAAATAATATACACAGAATGGTGCGAGTGGCTGATGATTTGTTTAAAAATTTCATCCAAAGAGGACGGGATTACCAACCCCCACGAGAGGAGGCTTATTGGGGAAATGTGAATCACATACGAGGAAGAACAGACATCCCCGAGTCTGCCTCACCGAACAGACAAACTCTCTCGCGTGAACAAGAGAGGAAACTTGACTCCACCTTCGACGCTCAAGAGAAAATCATGAGCCAGCTGACTGAACTTATGAAGGCTGTTAAAGAGATGGCAAGTTCCATCTGTCAGATGGCCCAAGAAAGAAGACAGCCAGATAGCGAACGAAATACGCGTCGAGGCCGCAGCCAAACCAGGCAACCAAGATTTGAAAATAACACCTTAAATGGAGCCACAGAGGGTCTCTGTTATTATCATGCTCGTTTCCTCCATAAAGCCTATAGATGCGAGAGCGAGGACTGCCCAATGTACCCCTTACTCTCCCCAAATGGAGGGAGAAATGCCTCACAAAATACAAACTCCCAACAGGGAAACGCTTAAGAAGGTCGTTTCAAATAGCATCTATGAACGGCCGTGAAAACATGTTGTTTGTCAAAAAATAGAAAAGCTCATATTCCATACCCCAACGGTGGAAATTATGAATCAGCTGACATAATGATACTGAAAGGAAGTAATACCGAAAAACATAGAAATATGAATACAAAAATGTGTGCAGAAATTAATAGGCAGAAATTAATATCTTGAAATCATACTGAATTAATAATAATAATAATAATGAATGACATAATAATTCTAATAATATTAATATATAATTTTAATGACAAATAATAAAATAATAATAATAAATACTCATAATAATAATAATAATAATAAATAATACATAATCATTAATAATTAATAATAATAATAATAATAATAATAATAATAATAATAATAATAATAATAATAATAATAATAATAATAATAATAATAATAATAATAATAAAGAAAATGAAAAATTAAGGAAAAAAATACAACAATCACAGAGAAAAATAAAGAAAATATTGAAAATAAGAAGTTACTTAACGGCAGTGATATTAGAGGCATGCCTGCTAAATTGAAAGTCGGTGTTAAAAATTTACCACATAAAAAGACCGACAGTATTCTGTACACAGATCTGAACTATAATCAAAATGTTATTATAAACAAAGAAATTGTACAGAATAAAGATGACAATGTCGGATCACAAAATTACGGGAATGTACCTGGTAAAAATTTGATAGGGCCTGTACAACCACTGCATGCGGGTTATACCTTTTTTAATATGATTTCAATAAATAATATCTCTATTATAAACGATATAGCCAGAGGTAAGGTAAATGAGGCAAATATCTCAACAGACTCGGTCTATAAAGGTTTAGAAAACGAGGAATGTTAGGGCAGTCAAAATCAAGTTCTAAACGATGCGGAGGCTGATGAGAGAGTTTGCGAGATTTCCAACCTGAAGCTATATAAAGTTTATGATATTTTAAATAAGAGAGTTTATCTTATTGACTCGGATAGCGAAATCAATATTTTACAAGCAGATGAGATTGCAAGGCGAAAACCGCCAATAGGTCATATATTAGCTGCAAATAATATTAAAATTTCTATTTATGATGCAATAAATGTAGAATTTTATATAAATTTGAATAGGAAACGTGCTGATAAATTTTATGTTTCGGATGTAAATATTAACATTTTGGGGCTACCTTTTCTGAAACGCTATGAATTAGGGATAGATTTTAAACATGATATTTTAATTTACACATTATCTAATCATACTATAAAATTCAATAGGGATATAGATTTTAATTATAAGCATGTGCAGCAACATCGAGAGACACTCTGTCTCATACTGAAACTCTTCCTCCCACCTCTCCTCCTTTGCTTAATAGCTTTCTATTCTTTAATGATATATTAATGAAATATAAAGATCTGTTTCTCAGCCCCTATATAACTGAAAATAATCCTATAAAATTAAAACAAAAGAAAAATTGGATGGTCTGAAATTTTTGAAAAATATAAAGGTAAAATAGGCGGCACCAGCACCGCATTAGTAAATAAAGATGGAAATATAACTACAAATGAAGCTGATGCGGTTATGCCTGTACGAGTATTAGAAGAGTTAGCAGAGGTTTATCCTTATAAAGCTAATATAAAAGGTCCACCAATCAGAATGGTGCCAAGAAGAATCCCGCATAAGTTATACTCACAAACTAGATCAGAGTTTAATAATTTACTTGCAACAGGAGTGTTGAAAGGACAAGCTCACCTTGGGCTTTCCCAGTGTCTGTTTTGGAGAAAGGAAATAACAAAATTAGATTGATATCGGACTTTAGAGAGTTAAATAAAAGGTCTGAACCTGATAGCTTCGGTCTCCCAAATTTGCAAGATGCAATATTTATGTTGCAATGCAGTAAATACTTTAAACGTATAGATATGACTCAAGCTTTCTATTCCATCCACCTAGCCGCAGAAAGCGAAAAATATTTTACTATCACCTGTAATTTGGGGACTTATACCTACACCTATCTCCCGATGGGTTATGTCAGCTCACCCTTCGTCTTTCAAAGGATGATGAATATCCTCCTACAAGATATAAATCATGTCCACGTGTATATGGATGACATTTTAATTCATACTATGACAGAATAAGAACATAAAATTATCCTTGAAAAGGTGCTGCAACGTTTCCAATACCTGTATATCAGTTTAAATCTAGCGAAGTGCAAAATAGCTGAAAGAAAAATAGATTATCTGGGTTATACAATAAACGAAAAAGGAGTGAATCCAAACGCCGATAAAGTGAAAGATATAATAGAGTCAGATAAGCCAAAAACAATTAGAGAACTGAGAGCGTTTCTGGGAAAAATAGGATACTACAGGAACACTCTTTCCTTCTTACCTGACGTCATCTCGTCACTCACCGCTTTTTTGCTTGGCAAACACTATTCGCGGTGAAGGATACAATGGAATATGCTCGCCGAAAAAGCTTTTGAAAATGCTAAAAACGCAATAAAACACGCCTCTACGTTGACTTATCCAAGCGCATCAGGTCCCATCAAAATCATAATCCATGCAACTGCAAATGCGGTTGCAGGTGCAATCATGGCAGACGAAGAGAAAAACCGCCCCATTGCCTTCTTCAGTAGTGTTTTATCATCCACCGAACAAAAATATGATCATGCTAACAAATTATTGGTCTGTTTGAATAAATTATTAAGAAAATACTGATGTCTTTTAATAGGTCGCGAGATTACTATTCATACGCAATCTCGTGAATTGATATCAAAATACAATCGAATAAATGATTCGTTATTCGAAGAATCAAAGCGTAAGAGAATACGTCAACTTAACCTACTGAGTATTTATCAAGTCTCTTGGAAGCTGAAAAATAGCAAGATAAATCCCCTCTCTGAATATCTGTTGAAAAACCATATTATTGGAAATGCAGAACCATGCAAAAATATTGAAATCCTGCAAACTGAAAAGGGGAGGAGCTACCAACTCTCTCAGCCAATCACGGCGCTTGTGATACAGAAATGGAAAACGCTATTGGTTCCCCAAAAGGCGTGGCGGCCAATCAGAAGTCAGGAAAGAGACCTGATTCTGTAAAATACGTGAATGAATCTCCAAATACTACGAAAGTAGTCTGCAACCAAAAGGATTTAAAGAGACAACCAGAATGGAATTTTTACGATACGCACACTCGTGACAAAGTTATAAACCGTGATAAAGAAGTGAATTTAGTCTCTTTAAATACCATAGAGAAACCTTTTTCAAATGCTTCACATTCCGATCAGCGAAAGGATTTAAATATTGAAAAAAGAAAAATTCAGATTGAGCGCTTAACAATAGAAGCTGAGTTGTTAGAAAAGTGGAATAAACAACTCAACGGTCAGCGGGCTGTGCATATAAAATAGATAAAAATTTGATTGAATTAAAGACTGTTAATTTAATTGCCAGCTGCGGTAAAACACAAAGAAATTATAAATAAATTTCATAAAATCAATTACAAAGATATTAGTGATAAACAAGAGAATGATAGATATATAAAAACCATACTACTAGATAATAAAAGTTCACTCACTATTGTGAAACAAAAATTCTGGTATGATAAGTACGAAATAAAATTATATGTAGATATATCTTTAACTTATGCCAGAATAATACTGCCTGAAGAGTGTATGGATGAGAAAATAAAGATGACGCACCTGCGCGGTCATCTTGGAATTAACCGCTGTTTAACCGCAGTAAAGGCAGAATTTGTTTTTCAGAGCACCAACAAAAGGGTTAAAAATATTGTGAGAACTTGCCCCCAGTGCCAAATCAGTTAAGTGGGGAGAAAAATAAACCCCGCTTTTGGAAAATACAAAGAAGTCAGTTATAAATTTGAGACATTAAATGCAGATATAATTAAGATGAGTCTGTGCCATGGTTATAAATACCTGTTGACCCTCGTCGATAGGTACAATCACTATGTATGGGCCTACCCCATCAAAGATATAACAAAAGAAATAGTAGTTAAAGTATTAGTCCACGAAATATTTCCCTTCACAGTCGTACCGGACAATTTGGTGACAGATAAGGGAGCAAATTGGATGTCACACTTATTTGAGAGTGTGTGCCGGCTAATTGGCACCTCTCACTTTACCACTGCAAGCTATTCACCTGCCTCTAATGGGAAATCCGAGGTTTTTCACAAGACCCTGTTAAGTTGCATAAGAGCTATGCTGGTGGAACCTGAGATGAAATACCAACAATGGTTAGATGTCCTTCCCTTCGCACTCTTCACTATTCGCCAAGCGCCGATCTCAGAAATGGTATAAGCCCAAGTCAAATCTTATTTGGACAGAATGTGAATATACCTGGTGGTCTATTAAATACAGAAGTGCCAGATCGGCCTATGTCATATGATAATTACATTGAAAAACTCGCAGGATTGATAGCTAAACCACTCGCAAATAGAACAAATCTACGGAATAGAAACATCTTTATGCCTAAAAACTTGAAAGAGGCAAAATATGTTAGTTAAAAATCAACAGTACAATACCGGTAAACTTCAAGCAAAATTCCATGGGCCCTACCATGTGGTAAAAATAACAAATAATAATGCTCATTTGATAAAAGGAGATAAAGTTGTAAAGGAGAACCTCCGAAATGTGAAAATATACTATAATCTTGTTAAATCTCCTCCAAATGAGAAATCTGAAAAAGATAAATAAATGACAGAATGAAAACAAAAAAGAGAAGAAAATTTGGGTGAGAAATTATGATGAATGTCTCTTGAGAAAATAGTGGAGACGATCATATGGTAATTAATGAGAGAACTAATTAAAAATTTGCAAAAGGTGTGTTATTAATCATATATTGTAGTTCTTTACCCTTTCTCGAGTAGTATTTTCACCTATTCTTACTTCCGCTTTTCTTTAATTTTTTTTTGTAAAAATCAGAAGGTTGGGTGGAAGATATGAATGAATTGCTGATAATCAATTGCTTCACAACTGATTATGAGTCATTCATCTCTTCTAGCCTTCAAGGTCACCAACTCTGGAGAGGTAATTAAAGGTGTAGGGACGGTCATATAAGACATTAGCATGTATGTCATAATGTGATGTACACCTATGTACGAGGCTAGCTTGCATACCTCATTCGTGTACATCTATAACGATCATTGGTGAACCTCTGTATAACAGCTTTTGTGACTAAGCAAATCCTTAGTATAGAAGAAACAGTTAAGGCATCTACTCCCCCCCCTCAGGTGGGAGGTGTCAGAGATTTGAATGTAATTGGTTTGAATCCGAAAGGAGCAAAAGCCAAACTAAATACGGGACTGTGTGCCGACCCTTCGTAGTGAGAGGTCGTGCTGAAGATTTGTTATCTAACCTCCCAAGTGAATAGTTTAATGAGCAATTTATCTAGTATTAATACTCTAGGTCAACTGATTATGACTTCTAGAACGAAATTTCTAGTTAAATTAATACAGGTATTAATACTTTCGTTCGACTGGATGGGACATCCAGTCGAACGAAAGTATTAATACCTGTATTAATATTCAGTATCAATATTCAGGTTTGAATACTTTTATTACTATTAATTAAAGACTTTGAGTATCTCAGTCCATATCTATTTGGTGTAGATGCTTAAAATATGTACTATTAGAAAATATATATATAAGAGTATAAGCAGTGAAGTTGTGGTAGTACTAAATAAATAGTTAATTAAGAAGGTTGTTTGATAGTCTTGCTTTACAAGCTAGCCGGGCCATTTAAAAAAAAAAAAAAAAAAAAATGAAGCAACTTAAAAAGATTTCCGAATTTAGTAAAGAACTTTAATGGAGAAAAAGATATTGATGAGTGGATCATAAATTTAAAAATAAAAAGATTTGAATAATATTAAAAATGAAGAAAATTCTGCCTATGTTTTTAGAAGGAAAGGCATTGACAGTATATACTCAACTAAGTGAAGATGCAAAGAAAAGCGGTAACGTTATGTTATAAAGCAGAAACTAAGAGAAGCCTTCGGGAGGATCCATTCAATGCTTACTCAAGATTAATTAACAAAAAGTGGAGAGGAGAATCAGCAGATTATTTATGATGGAGATACAACAATTGCAAAACAATAGGGATTAAGATGATTAATTGATTAAAGACAGTGCCCGTTTATAATGGATGCCGATATTAATGCAAGGAATTAAGAAATTAAGAGACATTAGGGAATATGAAATTGAAAAAAATTATCGAGAACAAACAAGAGTATTGATTGGAATTAAATGAGTATTTGCTAATACAAATGTTTGAGCAATAGATCAGGAATAAATAATGATCTAGTTAGAAATAATGATAAGGGATATTATCATTATCAAGAGGAGAGAAAATTTAGAAATTTTAATGACGCAGGGCATCCATCTAGATGGAATCGATCGAGTTAAAATTGGAATTGGAATAAAAAAGAAAAATGTAGGACATGCGGAAGATTAGAGGTCACGTCTCAAGAGATTGTTGGAAGGGTAATTCTAAAAAGTGGGAAAATAATAAAAATATTCAGGAAACGAAGAAGATGGAGCTTATTTGCCGGAGGTAGCTTCATCAAGAAACTGAATATAGAATCCGGTGAATTACCTGTAATTAAGGTGTTAATAAACGGTAAGAATGTAACGCACTTATTGATACAGGGTGCAATAAATCTCTTATTAGTAAAAAGATTGGAGGAGTTGGATTAGGAGATGTATGCGTGAAGGGGTTCGATGGTAAAAATACATGACCAGTGCAACGATGGGGAGACAAAATATAATTTTTGTTGAATAATAACAAGGAAATTGAAACTGAAATGTTAATATTAAACGAAATTATATGGAGGAAATCTCGATGTTGTATTGGCGCTTAGGATATTGGATATAGATATACAGGTGACAAAAATTTGGAGAAAATTATTATAAGAAAGATGGTGTTGAAAATTCGGTATATCACAAGGAGAAATAAAATGTGGCTTTATATATGGATGTGATTATGAAAGAATTCGAAACTACAGTAGTAGAAAAAAATGATGATATTTTAGTTGCCGATAAAGACTTTTGTGGGGTGTTTACGGGCGATGTTCCTGGATTGGAGGCGTTATTTAATAATGGGAAATGAAAGACAAGAACCTAAATATTAACAAATGAGTTAGTTGTTATCAAACAACTATAAAAGAGGAATGAAGGAGAAGTTTGATGAAGAAATAATTGAATGGATAAAAGATGGAATTTTGGTACCATATATGGAAAGGTGAATGGAATATTTAATGGCCGTGAATCAAGTAAAAAATAAGGTAAGGCCAGTGATGGATTTTAGGGCAATGAAATAATTATACGGTGTCATAACTGGTGATGGGTAAATATATGTGATGAAACGTTGAGGGAATGGAGGAAAATAAAAGGGAAAACAAAACTAGTAGACGTGAAGGCAGCATATTTACAAGTGAGGATCGATAAGAGTTTATGGAATTATAAGGTTGTGAAATTCAGAGGAAAATATTATGCTTTGACTAGAATGGGATTTGGTTTGAATTCGGCACCAAGAATTATGAATAGGATTTTAAAAGAAGTGTTAAAATGGATAGTAAGATAGAAAAGGGGACAAGTAATTATATAGATGATATTATTGTTAATGA
Source organism: Trachelipus rathkii (assembly GCA_015478945.1). Taxonomy (NCBI): domain Eukaryota; kingdom Metazoa; phylum Arthropoda; class Malacostraca; order Isopoda; family Trachelipodidae; genus Trachelipus; species Trachelipus rathkii. Next base: position 42,106 of record JABUQX010004543.1, read on the forward strand.
ATCAATTGTGAGTGCGGCGGAGGTAGTAAATCATCTAAAGAGGTTTGGGTTAGTAGCGAAAAGTCCTGAATCTGTAGAAAATGGTCGAGTATTAGGATTGAAAATAATAAAAGGAAAAAAGGGAAATTTAGAATTCAGAAGAGGTAATAAACCGAATATCAAGAAGGGGATAATGTAAAATAACGGATTTGTTTGCGATATTCCGCAATTTCGTAGGTCAATACTCTTTTGCGGTATGGGCAAGATTAGCTTGTTGCTATGAAATAAGAATAACTCAAACAAAGAATGGGAATGATAATTTCAATGGGAAAGGGTTTTTAATCAAAATATTGAAGAAATAAATAAAGACGATCCAGTGAAGGGATATTGGAATATTGACGATTCTAAAAAAGGAACAGTACCGTATGGTGTGATGCGAGTAATGTGGGTATGGGCATCATCTTGGAAATTAATGGAAAAATTGTGGAAGACGGGGCTTGGTTAAGGAAAAAAGGAGATTATT
>JABUQX010004544.1:2500-10000 GCA_015478945.1 Trachelipus rathkii
TCACCAGCAGACCTCGAGCGCCGAAAGCCGTATTGGCGATCGGAATGAGTTTCCAGATGATCTAAGAAGTGAGAGTTGAGAAGGGTTTCAAAGATCTCAGATAGAATACAAGTGAGAGCGATAGGGCGATAGTAAGAATTATCAGAGCGGCTTCCTTTTTTCGGAATAGGTTGGACATGTGCGAGCTTCCAACACTGAGGGAAAGTGCTAGTATTGAGACATATAGAGTAGAGTTGAACGAGGGGCGGGGATAGCACGGAAGCACACTTCCTCAAAACTCTGGGAGAAATGCCATCCGGGCCACCCGCCTTCCTAACGTTCACAAGGATAAAGGGGATAGGAGTTTAGACAGGGAATTCCCGGAGGGGCATCTGAGAACACGATCGCGGTAGGGATTTTCTTATGCGGATTTCTAGGTGGGAGACCCAGCTGGCGCGGGGTCTCCTGGGTAGGCTGATTTGACAATCGAATCATCGGGTTGTGCGTTGAGGCCATAACAGCCTCCGCTGGTGAAGAAGGGGTAGTCCCAGAAACAGAAACGTTGCGTGGGACTAATGGGTTGGTGAGAAAATATCTCAAACCAACCATTTTATCAACAAGGGCGTCAAAGCCCCTGTTGTACTCTGGATTGGAAGCAGCCAGGAAGAGGCCGGGATGGGAGCCCGACTGATGGTGAAATTCATCTTTCTTTAAAGGTTTTTTCCTTTTTATTTTTTCCCATTAAAGACATCACAAAAAAAAAACATCTGTACCGCAATAGATGGACATAAATATAACAACACCAATGATAAGATAAAAACTAGATATCCTGGGAGCGTAACCGCTGAAACCGGGCCCACGACAGGCCCAGAGAATAATACCTCCCTCCTAGGAACCCCACCCCGTAGGGCGGGCCATGGGTGTGGCCTCAGCAAAGTCTCCCAGAACTCCGCATTTAGTCCCAAGATGAGAAAATGACAGCCGTGCACCACACGGATAAGACGCGAAGCCCAAGATTATATACACCCAGGTGCAGGACAGCCTGGTCAGTGGTTAGGCAAGGTTCTGGTCTCCAACAATAGGTGGCCTAGAGAAAGGCGAGAACAATCGGTTTTTGAACAGCACTCTCACCCACGGGAAAGGAGGGCAAAATGGGCACAAGATGGGAACAGAGACAACGGCTCGATATCCACCAGGATTCATGAGAAAATTGGGGACTCTCAAAAGAGAGACCAGGAAAACGTATTGTAGTACGTACAGACCAAGGAGGATAAGGGAAACAAACTAACTGGGAAAGGGACGGACAAAACGAACGGTATACACAAAGTATAATATAATGAAGATAATAAAAAGTATAATAATAAGACTAAAAATAAAAATAACTATAAAAAAAAAATCATAAAAATGACAAAACAATAAGAATAGCAATAACAATAAGAAAAATATTTTTTTTTTTGAGTGGATGTACAGGGATCTCCACAGCACACAAGAATGCGGCTATACCGTGCTAGGAAACTAACGACAGGGAAAACCCTTCACGGAACGAAATAGGAACAAGGCTGAGATGGTTAGATCTTATAAAAGATGTTCAGTTCCAATAGGAATGCAAAAATGCAATCACTACGAAAATGAGACGATTCGGATAAGATGTGCTGAAGAGGGATAGTTAGCACGTCAGGAAAGAGCTTGCTTTTAAGGGTCGAGATGGCAACGCAATCCACAAAGAGATGAACGACTGTGAGAGGACAACTGGAGGAGCAAAATGGGCAGGTCGGGGGAACCCCCCGCGACATAAGAAATCCATGAGTGAGATTTGTATGACCAAGACGCAAACGAGCCAGGACCACCTCCAGGAGGCGACTCCTCCTACTAGATGAAGACCACCGGCCAAGGACGGGTTTGACATTCTGAAGTTTGGCGCCCAACATGACTGCCAGCCAGAGAGGAAGCCCCGACGCAAAGAGATGGAGAAATCTGTAGCAGGGAAATGGCCCAGGCGCACAACAGGAAGGTATTGGGAACACGACACCCCGTGTGCAGCCGCCTGTTTGGCTTCCCCATCGGCCCGTTCGTTACCAGGAACACCCATATGGGAGGGAACCCAACAGAACTCAATGTAGTGGTTCTGCGAAGGTAACAAGCAGAGGGACTGTTGAATGGCACAGACCAGAGGGTTACGGGTTGACCGGTCAAGCAACGACTGGAGAGCGCTCCGAGAATCAGAAAAGATGGTATAATTACCCCCACGGGCGAAGGTACTGATCCTGTTCACCGCCATGGACATTGCTATCAGTTCAGCTGAAAAAACAGACAAATAGGGTAGAAGGGTATGGGATACAGTGATGTCCGGAAACACAGTTGAAGCTCCCACCCCTTCCTCCGTCTTTGAACCATCGGTGTAAACCGCTATAGAGTCGCTATGGACCTCAGCGTGAGACACAAAGGAATCCCTCAACAGCACCGAGTGTGCCTCCGACGTACATAGAAAAATATAATAATAATAATAATAATAATAATAATAATAATAATAATAATAATAATAAGGGAGAGGAGTAAACAGGAAAATAAAACAAAAAGAATGAAAGTGGCTCTTCGCAGACACAAAGTGTCTGTGCCCTTCTCGACGACAAGGAGGCCACCTTCGTGAAAGGGAGGTAATAATAATAATAATAATAATAATAATAATAATAATAATAATAATAAATAAATAAATAAATAATAATAATAATAATAATAATTGCTAAGGTGGAAATTCATCCCACCAAAGCATGTGTTAATTTGTTTTAAATTTATCTTTTTTCTATTAACTGAACTCTATATGCCTTTGTATCATATCTTCTGTTGACTGCTGTGCCTCGAATAATGGCGAAGCGCTTTGTTTACCTTACCCATAATTCATCCTCACTTGGTGTTTGTAATCTTTTGTGACCCTCCTTATTTTCCTAGCTACTGTAAATTCTCAACATTCAACATTTGCATGTCTGCTTGCATTTTTATTTACTTTTTAAATGTTAAAATTTTTCACTAATTCAAGTTTAGTTCTAAGTCACGTTTTGATCAATCCCTTCCACCCTTTCAAGTATATCTGATTTTTGTAAACTACAATAATCATTATTCTTTCACTATATGATTTCTCAAATTTCTCTAACTATCTTCGCATTCCTATTTTTTTTTAATTTTTTGAACCAATTCCTAATTCAATTTAGTTCATTCTCAATTATATGTTTTTTTCTCTAAATTTTTTAAGATCTTCTGTTGGCAACATTGGCGGTAGTTTACACATTTTCTTCAAGTTCTTTCCTCATTTTTTTTACGTTAGATGTCAGTTAGATCTTTATGTTATTTACAAATTCATAAACCTTTTTTAATCATATCCATTTCGGCTATTATTGTTATTTCCCCTTAATCTTAAGTTCCTGTCTATGTCGTTGACCTTAGTCCAGATTTCTTTCTATATCCCTCTCAATTTTATCCTTCGACAATATTTCTCAGAATGCTCCTTGGGAATTTATTGCTTTGCATACAAAAATAGATCTGGCATTTTTCCTTCAATTACTAGGCTTTTCTTTCTATTCTCCTTGTATTAAAAATATAGTATTTACTAATGGTGTATCTCAACTAGATTTTCGAAAAGGTGCTTTTCAGTGTCTGGCTTTCGGCATTTCAAAATTAATTTGGTTAAAAATTAAAGCAAGTCATCTAGATGCAAAAACGTAAAGAAAAGAAATGTGAGCAATTTATTTAATTAACAAAAAATCGTATTTTATAAATATTCTTTAAAAAAGTTGCATCAAAAGACTTTAAAATGAAAGTTAAACTAATAGAGCTCTAAATAACTACAAGTAAGAATTGGTTTAGGGTTTATTTGTAAATATTACTAATGAGAATATTAAAAAAAATGTCGTCATGAGTTGTATGTATATAATTCTATATTTGATTTTAAATATTTAAATGAAATAGCATATGTATGAATAAAACTAAAATAAAATATTCATGACCGAAAAACTAATCCCATAAGTTCATTGTATATAAACTTTGCAAAACAGACCTTATAACATACATTATATAAACGCCTTCAAACTCCGATGCTATAACGCTGCTAACAATTCTTGCGTTATACATTTAAACCGTGTTTAACTATTGTATTTTTTTGGTACAAAATTATTTCAATATCTTTCAAAATAAAATGTTATTTTTACTTACATTTTTTTGTCTGTCATGGCTGATTCCAAGTGGTACTTTGTTCATTCCACAACACATGTGCATGCAATCAGATGATCTTCCTCTCACTCTCAATCAGCCTACTTTAGGTGCAGCAAATATTAATGTTCGCATTTAGATACTCGTTACAAAAACATTCATAAAATTTAAATATTTTTTCCTCTCTAAGCTCTTCAGAGTTGCCTCCATCCTCAAACCATGGGTCAAGATATAGCAGCAAATATTAACCTTATCACACTTTGACTTTTCATTCCAGCCTTCATACCTGCTTCCTGTGTCCTTATAAACACCCCTTATGGAAGATCACAAAAGAACCTCGAACCGTTCCAAGAGCTTCCATCACTACTAGTATCACTTCCACCTCCTTCTAATTATATATCGAAAAATTTTGTCATTACTTGGTTCTTCCATTGGTTCACATGTTTTGGTTTCTTTCCTCTCCGTATGTCTTCTACAGATTTTATCCACACTTTCGCCGTTTTTCCTCTATCCTTGGACCTGATCAGTTGTTAAATTGTGTGCTTGCAGGTAGTCTCTCTCTCTCTTTTTTATGATTGGAGGTTGAATCTGGTTCGTTTCTTTCATGCAAGCACACCCAATGAACTAATTTCCTTGAATTTTCAAAGCATTTACCTATTCATATAATTTCTTTCTTGTTCACTTGATCCAACTCCATTTTTTCCCTTTCAAGTATATCTGATTTTTGTAAACTACAAACTACTCTAAGATCTGTGTACATCCGGGACAGAATTTGCCCCTTGTGCATCATTTTAAGCACATTCAGCATTTTTCTCGTCCAAAAATTGAGTTGGTTCAGACCTTCCCGATTCCAATCTATTATTTCACAGCTATACAAGGTGACAGGTACAACGAATTATATGGCTTCAACTTTGTTCTTTGGCTCTTAGTTCTGATATTAGTGTTTTTTAAAAATATTCCTTCAATCTTTCTATTTTCTTAGGCTTAACTTTTTCTTTTTTTTTATGCCTATATATTTCTATGTGCTCTCCTGATGTAAGTGGCTGATGGTAGTTTGGTTCATCGTGAAGTTTCCACTTTACATTCATTTGCCTTTCCTAGGTGTAAGGCATACTCACCCATCCCATATCTGTCTTTCAAGAGATTTTTTTTAACAATCTTTATCTGTCTGGTGGTTTCCTGGCTTTATATATGTTCATGAAGAATGAATTAAAATGTGATTTTAAACTTTCTTTCTCATTACATTAGTAGCTGCACGCGAAACATCAAAATAACTTTTTCGCTATCTTTTTATAGGTTTCATCCTCTGGGTCCAAATCGTGGGCCCCATGGCATAATGGATCTTCAGGTACTTCCTAGCATCAGTCTTAAAATTGCAATGCTCTTTCTTATCACTTCCATAACTGTATCCTTAACCAAATTAGGTAGCATTTTTTTATATGTAACAATACTTTTCTTCACTACTCCAGTCTCTCTAATAACTATCGGTAAGATCCAACATTCTCTACTTCCACATTCTTCTGATATTATACTTCTATCTAACATTCCTTTTTACTCTCATTTAGTGTTACTCTGTTATTGCTGCATATTCCGATCTCTATAATTATGCATTTCTTTCCTTTGCTACTATATCTGGTCGATATAGCAGATATAGTTGGCAGATTCTGTCCTTGTTAGATTTCTGACAATTTAAAATGAATTAATCTACAGATGGTGTTATGCCTTTTGGTATACAGATGTTGATTTAGCAGAATCTGACATCCTGCTGAAATGTGATGAATAGATTCCGTTTTCTGGTCTCACATACTACATGTTCGGTCTTGAGCGGTCATAATCAATCTTTCATCTTCAACCTGTAATAGTCCCCTTCTGAATATCCCCACTGATTTTTCCTTATCCATATAACTTTCATCTATGATTTTCTTATATTCCTTTGCGATTGTTTGTTCTCTCTATTGGTTCATATGTTTCTTCTTCCTCTCTGCTTCAAATTTATCTTTTGATATTCTGGTTTTTCATATTGCATTTTTTCTTCCCACCTTTGGCCCTGCTCTATTCTATTGTTGTTCATATTTATGTAATCTGTTTTCTTTTTAATTAGCTAAATTGTTGTTGGCTACTCTCTTTCGTGTCGACTTACCCTTTGGAGGAAAGTTTTCTGTGCTTTCTAGGTATTGCCCCAGCCATATTACTTCTCTTTTGTATATATAATTCATCTCCACCAACCCTATGCCTTAGTCTCTGCGTTCTGTTTTCATTCTAGACAAGATCTGTCCTTTATAAATCATTTTGTGCGCATTTAGCATTTTTCATGTTTTTATATCTATTTTGTTAAGGTCTTCCTGGAAACAATCTATCACTCCGCAACTGTATAGGATGACAGGTACAGCTAATGTCTTGATGGCTTCTATTTTATTTCTTGCACTCAATTCTGATTTTAATATCGCTTTGGTTCTTTTTAAATATTCTCTTTCCATTTTCTCTTTCATCAACTTATGTTCCACCTTCTCCGACTCCTCCACTCTTAGACATTTGTATTTTCTTGCTCCAGCTGCCGTATGATGGTATCGTCAATCGTAATGTTTTCATTCTCCGTTCTTCTCCCTTTCCTGAGTTTGAGGAACGCACATTTATCCAGACCATACTCCATACATATATTTTCTGAGAACTTCTTGACTACCTCTACATGCTTGGTTGTCTCTGATCTGTTTGGGACATACAATTTTAAGTCATCCATATAAAATAGGTGGGTTAATTCTATATTAATTTTGTAATTTATTTATTAGATTGCTTAAAAAGTTAATGGCCAAGATTAAGACCAATAGCGATAATGAATCCCCCTGGAAGATACCGATTTATATTTATGATTTTATCACTTCAGTCAGCCCTTTTTATTTTTTTCTCTCCCTTTTAAGGGGTTATTGACGCATCTATAGATCTTAGGTGTCCGTGGTCAAACCTTGACAGTAAGGACATTACAAAAAAATTTTTTTTACCCATATTCCAAGACAAGTCGCAAAATTGCACTGTTCTTTCTTACAATCATTAAGCTCAGTTCCAATGTGTTGACTGATGCTGGGAGCTTCTCGATGTTTCTCAAGACTCTTCTTTATTACACCCAGCATTCCAACTACTATGGGAATCACCACGATGTCATTGGTGTTCCAACATTCTTTCTAATTTCGTGGTGTGAGGTTTGATATTTATTTCCTTTTCCCTTTCATATGCCACCACGTTGTTATCATTTGGGACTCCCACTTCTATTATGTAACACTTCTGATCCCTCTTATCCTTGACTACGATGTCCGGTCTATTATGGGC